>JASEVX010000001.1:103741402-104040031 GCA_031761405.1 Serripes groenlandicus | reverse complement strand
TCCAAATAAAATTGATATTTGCATAACATGTCATTGATCCTTCTGATCCATATATGATACTTTTTCTCGAGTTTAACTAACCCTAGGTATTTGCGACCAGTGTAAACCAGACCACACAGCGCATCCCCACAATCTGATCTGTCCCTACATATTCACAAAACATTCGAGAATAATCCGACATAAACTGCATATCTGTATCAGATAACAACGATTTACAAATAAATATTTATCTACACTAGCCAGAAATAGCCTTGGTTTACCTGAAGTACAGCTAGTGTGTACGGTTTGTTCCCGCAACGCCTACTCGATTTAATCTCTACCTGGTCAAAATAGAGGATTAGGAGGCCTTTTAAAGGGCAGTTATAAGTGATAGATTTATGTGGACTTAATTAATTATCATTATGACAAGATAATTGAACATGGTCAGATTTTTTCTTTTATAAACAAAAAATATTATTTTGTATGTACATGTATTACGCTTCAATCTGATTTTAAAGACTTCAAAACTTGTACAGTTGAAAAAAATGGTATTTGGATGAAATGTGATTGAAACGTAATGTTGAAAATGGGCCAATGCATGTTAAAAGCGAAGGCTACTTTCCCCACAACAATTTCAAGTGGTACACTTTCTAAAAAGGCAACAGGTTAGGGTGCTTATTCTGTTGGCATGCGTTTGATTCTCGTCTGCACTTGTAATCGGTTTAAATATATTTAAACTACATAAACAACTACACAAAATAATACAATTTAAACTATTTTTATTTGTTATCATATTAATCAACATAATATAGACAATGAGTATTTGTAAAAATTATTGTGTATGCATAGCACAGATATAACATATACATATATACAACAGCACATGATATACATAAACAATTAGATAGATGCTATTTTCACACAGCTAAGCTCCCAACTGTATGAGTTGGGATGTTGAGTCCACATAAGTCATTAAATCAATCACTCCAGTTTGGTATTTCTCTTTGAGAACTATCAGGCGACGATCAATGTTCAGGTACCGTTAGGTTTTTGGTCTAGTAGTTCCACCTGCAGCTCTCTGAATTCTGTTGATATCGTTGCAGTTCTGAACGTCTTTAAACATCTGTATGGCCGTGAATATATTAGGGTGGGCATGTTGGGTCATTTGTTTAGTTTGCTGTGACATCCTTCAACATTAATAGCTATCAATCTGTAAGAACATAAAGCTTTAACTTAAAGCGACTGAACTCCAGATACCCAACTGTCGAAAAAAAAAAAAAAAAAAAAATAAGTGTTATTTTTGTATTTGGGGCATTAAAATATGATAAGTGACATATTACATACCCCTATAATCGGTGAGATTTTCTTGTTTTCGATACTTTTTCCATCGCAAATTCTACTCTGTCAGTAACGGGGTAAGTATTTTTAAATAGGAAACCCCTTCATCGGGACAATTGGAAACGACTGAAGTTCACTATATTGATAAAAAACGATACATTTTCTACCCTGGTTTACTAGGATAACATAAAGAATAACATTTAGGGCGAATTCTATTATTTTTTTTTTTTTTTTTTTCGTGCCATCTGGATTTCATTCGCTTTAAAGGGCAAATATTTTGTGTGTTTGAATGATAATTTGTTTGTACTACATGTTAAAACAAAATTAAATACAAATAAATAATGTATACGTTAATTATTAATTAATAGCTATCAAACTGTAAGAACATAAAACATGATCAATTTACTCTCTAAGATTGTAATAAAGATATTTAATACTTTTTTTTAATCAATATCAAAAGTTTATAATAAAGAGTTCCAAAGTCATCTACAAAATAAATCTATAATTTACCCTTTACAAGGCCCTCTAATTCCCTAATACACTTTAAGTCGAGTAGGCGTTCCGGGAACACACCGTGTGTACACGTGCGACACTTCATACTTATCAACGGATCAACTGATTTAACCCTTTCTCACATCTAGCAAATAAACACTCTGTATTAATGAAAGTATAATAATTAAATCGAGTTGAAAACATTGTGCAATCTCCCCTTTTGTCACAATGTTTACATCATTCGTTTGCTGGAGAGGCGTAAGATAGCGTTTGTATGTTGTAAACTTTAATGTGCTCATCAATTTGGCAACATATATTTTTAGACATCGTCGATCTTTTTCACAATGTGTGCATATTTTGTTTTGTTTTAACAAAATTATTCTTCTAATCTATTTTAACATCATTTATTTTCAAAGCGGACTGTCCGAAATGCAGTTTGAAAAATACAGTACTTGTGTTGTTTTCAGAAGTTAAATTAAGTGAACCTTTTAATCTTACGGTGGCAAAACGACCGATCCAATCAAAGCGACTAAACAGTAGCTTTAATTAAATCGGTGACGTCACTACCGTAACATTATGATTACCTGATCACATTGCAGCATTATGCGTCAAAATAGACTGTTCTTTACAAAAGAGATCCACATAGACAGTAACACTTTATTTTTTAATGCATAGCTCATTAAATAGTTCGACATTAACACAGGGGAAGACGAGGAAGACGATGAAATCGAAGATATGAACAATGTCCAAGGTCTGACGGAAGAAGATGTTGAGCGATTTGAACGTCTGATGACAAGATTACACCACCAACCGACACAAGACAGACAGAAGAGACAAGCCTCTACTGCTCACGGTGTTGAAATGGTACTCGCTATTGACCATCTAATTTATCAGAGGTATTGACCTTGTTATTTGACGTGTCAGGGCGGGGCTTAAGATATATGTCTATTAACTATTGTTTGTGTTAGATAGGCTTATAACGGAAGGAATCGTGGTCGCGGCTGGTAACCATTCGTGTTTGTCCGGTTTTCACTCGACATGCACTCATTTCTACGAGAACCAGACTGTCTTCGTAAATATCTGTCTAACCCCAAACCCAATATTTAAAAATCACTTTCGATCCGCTCTCTGAAGAGTAAATGAATGGCTACAACAACGTACACAAACATTATATTCTAAGCATTTCCTTGTTCAAGCCAGTTGCATGTTTAAGGTTGTTTTTTTTGTTGTACAGTATACGTGCCAATGTCAATTTTCTTATCGAGCTTTTCGTAACGCACGGTAGCTTCTGTTAAAGGACAACACACAGATAAATATTTCTTTTGAATTTAAACGGTTAAGGTATAACTGCAAGGACTATACAAATATGTAGAAGGCTACACAGTTTTAATGAGTTCATGTATGTAGACAAATATGGGAAGAAACATAAGACTATTGAATATTTAACGAGGTACAGACATCGACGATATCAGGTGTACTTAGAAACCCATTTGAGGGAGGGACTTCTTTATATATGATATATCGAACAATGTTGTATGTCGTATGTTTACCGTTTGAATACAACCATCCTGTAAGAATACCAATTCTCGATCGGTTGAGCCTTTGTAATCCAAGTCTTCATCTCGTCCATTAGCGATACAGACATAACGTCCTTTGCATTTGTATTTACTAATTATTGTTAAATTACCTAGCGAGAGTTTCGAGACAAATACGACAAGTCGAGCACGGGTTTCATTCGCGCAAGTAACTCAATAATTAGTTTAGTTTATGTCAATCTAATTACGCTATCTAACGTGTGATTGGATCGGGCTCGATATGGAGAATATGTTTCTTACCAGGTACTCATTGTGTACCTTTTTAGTTGAAGTTTTTACACATTTGTACTTTTCAGCAAGCTCATTTAAAGCATAATATAATTATTAATGATTTAATCATTTTTGTTTTCATGTCGGGAAAAGCGATGGCTTCCTCATTCTGCAATTATCACCCTTTGGTTTTCACTTACATCCCCCTCCCAATAAAAGCGTATCTTCTTTATCGTTATAACAAATTGAATATCGCGAATAACCGTCATTTACGTGTATGGGCATAGATTTTACTTTGGTTGTTATGTGCGACTTCGTATGCATTACTTTTAGACGCGCAGAGAGGTTTACAGACCGCAGAGCCGTAATTTTGTTTACAGATATTACTTGTTTGGAAAAATGTTATGTCACGGTACTCATGAACTTCATTGCAAATACTGTGATATACATAAACCAATATTGAAATAGCAAAACTCTTCTCTTCTTCTTCTTCTTCTTCTTCTTCTATACTTCTATAAATGAAAATAAAATAAATACTTATCGTAAAGAGAATTGATATCATTCTAATCCATTTTTATACTGCTTTGTATATATATGTGTTGTTTGTGAAAATCTAGATATATTTCTATGTTCCAGTTTCGCAGCTATTAATTCCGGTTCGTCTGTAGAGGAAGTTCTCTTAAAAGTTCGGGAATATTACTCTCACATCATAAACGGGGTACGTTTTATACATTATTATGGATCGATATGTTGCAACAGTAAAATCAGGTAATATCGATATCTGAAATAAACACAAACTCATTAATAACAACTTTAAAATATAACAGACCTTAGATAAATTCAGTTTTTTGCTTTTATCAAAATCATGGAAAGTGATTTGAACGTAGTACCCCTGATACATACGGAAATATATATTCGTTTTAATGACTTTGTCGTTAGGAATGTCAAGGTCAAAATCTTAAATGGATATCCTGTGATTTTGACGGAAATCTGATATAACGTTGTAACAATATACTTCAACCGTAATAGATGCATGCCTGTTCACAAGATACATCTCACTAGAATCTCCATGTTAAGCAAGTGTTTTTTTTTTTTGCCAATCAGCTTTAAAAGAAAGTATTAATTCCAAACAAAGTGATGTGTCGAATGCAGTAAAGGGAACCCAGTGTTTAATCTTTTTCTTTTCTTATTGAGACGTTTTTAAACAGATAAATGCAGAAATGTGGTAAATGGATGTTTCATATAGTTCATTATTCAAATACACTTCTTACAATTCTAGGTTGACCTTCGTTATGTCAGCATCCAAGATCCTAACTATTCTTTCTACGTCCGAGTTACTGGATTCGTCATCTCAACAGTAAGTCACACTATCTTGTTAACACATTACACGATATACCATATTATTGCTTACCCGAGACTGGTAGATTACATATACCGTCTTAAATAACACAAATAATGTTAATCCTTATCTAGCTGAAATTGTCCTCGAAATTTGACAAGGTCTGGCATTTGTTTTGTGTAATTTTGCAAAGAAAACTTGTGTCGCCTGACTGCACCTGTCTTTACTAATCAGGCAAGACAAAGTGTGACAGACTGTCAATCTAAATAGATGTGATCTCGAAGTGCCGTACGTCCAGGAAAGGCAACACAAACAATGTGAACGGTGTAGACGAAGGTTTCACTGAATAAATGTGTATGTAAGATATGATTTAAAGGGTTGGTAAGTGTGTTTCAATCTGTTTGTAGCAACAAACTGGTTAACCGGTTATATGTTTGTATACGTTACAGCAAGTAGCCGATTCTCCTTGGTTAGATTATTCTGGAAGTTCCACTGATGGTATCGCCGGTCTTGAGTTCATGAGAACGTGGAGACGTGATACCGGTGGCCTGCCGGAACACGATCATGCTGCTTTTATGACTGGGTATGTACAATTGTGTTGCTATAAATAATGGTGCGGTGAAAATGTTAAAATAAATATAATATTAAAAACTCTATTTAGTGCAAAACTGCTCTTTTACCCAATGTTATCGAAATGCTCCCCGTCATCCATTACTTGGATTGTCTAAAGTTCTTTTTTTGCTTATGTTAATATGTTACCTACAGGACTAACGCAGAGGTTAATTTGGAAAATGTCTTTCAACAATTAAACTTCTGATTACAATCTTATTGTTTAAAGGGGGCGCTATTAAGAAATTGAAGAATTATTATACTGCCTGTTCTGTAATAATGTTGTTGGATGTAATTGTCATTTATGTTCTGGTATGTCCTCTTTCTAAAGAAATACTCAGGAACTGTATATGCATCCAAATTTAAAAACAAGTTTTACATACTCAGTACTCATTAAGCAATTATTAGAAATATTTGATTGTTTATTTATTATGCTTCGTCGAAGATGAGAACAAATGAAATTAAATATGTTTTCAAACTATAACAACACATGCTGTTATTATTGTAATGTAGTTTATATTTATGCATATGGGCCGACGGCCTTGTATTCAAATAGAAATGTGAACTGTAAAGTATATTAACGTCAATTGAAATAGACTGTTTAATTCAACAATGTTTTCAACTTCACTATTACGTCTCTGTATGTGATACCAGTACAGGCATACAACAAGTTACGTTTTTTTCGCATAAAGCAACTTAATTATATTTTAGCCTAGTCTTTACATTTGATGCTTTGTCCAATCTGTGTACAATACCTTTTTTCGCTTAACGATGTTGAATTTTTTTTTTTTTTTTTTTAGATCAAACATTCAGGCTGGAGGATCGACAGGTGTTGTCGGAATTGCCTACCTTGATGGAGTCTGTACATTTTGGGGTGTGTCGATTAATGAAGAATTCGGATTTTTCCAGGGCGCTGGTGTCCTTGCCCATGAACTTGGTCATAAGTAGGTTCATTGTGTGTTGAATCTTTAGTTTAACATAAACAAAGTGTAATGAACTAAGCAATGAATAGTATAATTGCATTGAAAACATGTGCGAACTTTGGACTGGCTTTCTTCATTGACAGAGGATCGTATATTTTGCATTGTCCGTATAGATTCTACTGTCGCACAATGACTACATTACACGGGCATCGTTCTCTATATTCAGTTTAGTGTGTATTTATCATGCGACAGTTGAACTTCGCCTATTTTAAATTAACATATAGTTATTTATAAACGCATGTCGTCAATTTGATGGTGGTCATTACCTTGCATGTCAGTTCGTTCGAGGGTCAGAATACCACTTGCTGGCTTACATTTAGTTGTTGATTGTGTACCGTTACCTATGGAAGCCCTGGAGGGACTTCTTACTTCAATACTTCTAACTTCCATACTTCTAACTTCATTACTTCTAACTTCCAAACTTCTAACTTCATTACTTCTAACTTCATCACTTCTAACTTCTAACTTCATTACTTTTAACTACATTCACTTCTTACTTCTAACTTCATTACTTCTAACTTCCAACTTCATCACTTCTATCTTCTAACTTCATTACTTCTAACTACATTCACTTCTAACTTCTAACTTTATTATTTCTAACTTCCAACTTCCTTACTTCTAACTTCATTACTTCTAACTTCTAACTTCATTATTTCTAACTACATTCACTTCTAACTTCTAACTTCATTACTTTTAACTTCCAACTTCCCTACTTCTAACTAGTAATGAAGTTAGCAGTTAGAAGTGAATGTAATGAAGTTAGAAGTGATGAAGTTAGAAGTTTCGAAGTTAGAAGTGATGAAGTTAGAAGTTTCGAAGTTAGAAGTGATGAAGTTAGAAGTAATGAAGTTAGAAGTAAGGAAGTTGGAAGTTAGAAGTAATGAAGTTAGAAGTAATGAAGTTAGAAGTAAGGAAGTTGGAAGTTAGAAGTAATGAAGTTAGAAGTTAGAAGTGAATGTAGTTAGCAGTAATGAAGTTAGAAGTGATGAAGTTAGAAGTAATGAAGTTAGAAGGTTGGAAGTTAGAAGTATGGAAGTTAGAAGTAATGAAGTTAGAAGTGAATGTAGTTAGCAGTAATGAAGTTAGAAGTGATGAAGTTAGAAGTTATGAAGTTAGAAGTTTGGAAGTTAGAAGTATGGAAGTTAGAAGTAATGAAGTTAGAAGTTTGGAAGTTAGAAGAAATGAAGTTAGAAGTATGGAAGTTAGAAGTATGGAAGTAAGAAGTCCCTCCAGGGCTTCCATAGTTACCTGTTAACGAAGTTAATTGCAACAAAATAAAGTTTAAATGGATACTATTTTTACATTCATTCATATTTCAATATTTTTACAAAAAGGGACAGAAATGTATTTACACGGCAAATGTGTCAAATCCAATGTCTGGTCAGAAATAGGCATGAATATATAATATGTACCGACTTGAAGGTCACTTAGGATTAAAAGACTACAAATAGAATGGATATCACTCCAGATGTTGTATGTTTAAACCTTACTTGGTCAACAATTAGTTCCGACATTTGACAAAAGTAATTGAAATCATATCCATTCGTCTTCCACCAGGCTAGAAGGAGTTTAGTTGTCTTGGACAAATGATATTTGGAAGACTGGTGAACAAAAGTCATGAAACACATGAATTAGTCGCTTGGATATAACATATATAACACAAAATTACAGAAAATATAATATGCAGTAACATTGAGTTGCTGTATATTTCTAAATTGAGGAATTCTGTTACAAATGTGTATGTAATATTAATAAAACAAACATAGCTCATTTGTAATTTTTACAGTTTGGGCGCTCCTCACGATGCTGGTGATGACCAATCCGCATGCGACGTAAACGCGGATTTCGTGATGGCGCCATTTGTACCAAGGCTATCTTCGACATCTACAACAATAAACCCTTGGAGATTCTCCAGTTGTTCTATTGAGTCTTTTAAAAATTACGTCAATAGTCTTGGGTAAGAAATCAGTATGTGTTATTGTCAGATTAGTTTGAACATTAAAGATTATATGTGTGGATATTCGTACTTTCTTTGTGCATTATAATATCGATGCGTCTTTCATGTTTGATATAATGACAGTATTTATAGTCAAAACTATTCGGAACTAAATTTAAGTTTTATCGGTATGCGTTAACATTTTATAATAGAAATTGAGTAGTGCTTCACGAAAAATCGGCATTTGCTCTTATAACACTTGTTCTTGTAAATACCTGAATAATTATTATTTTCAGAACCGGTTCGTGTACACTTGATACTGCTGACATCTATGACCCAGAGGAGTTCGCGAATTTTAACAGTACATCGGCCGGTCAATTGTACACTGAAGACGAACAGTGTGAACTTTTAAGAGGAGCTGGTGCAACATTCTGTTCGGTAAGATGAATTTAAATCAAATTGTAAACTTGTTACAAGTGATGACTCTAAATAAGGACAAGTGAGTACTTGTAAATAGCAATAGAATGATAATTATTTTAATTGAATTATGATTATCAGAAAAAAATCACACTTGGGTAGCTGAGAAAATGAAGCCAAAAACAGAATGATTTTAAAACCTGTATAATATTCTCTATTCATAACCAATTTGTAGATTCTTCCAGGATTATTCCGGTGATGGTTTGTTGCAGTTTCCATTGACCTCGTCTTATAACAATTATAATTAATAAACACGTTCTTTGACACCGGGAATTTTCTAGACTAAATAACTATTCTAGGCGAAAACATGCAGAAGAGTATTAATTTTGTTTGTGTTTTACCTGGAACTGGTATGTTGGTAGGATATAAACATTTCTAAGGATTCATCAAACTTGATCTTGACCTTTTACATATTAGTCATGGACATAAAATGATTAAGGTGTCAACATGCTAGGTTCGATAACGATTGACTTAGAGAGCGCGAATATGATTTAAAGTATTGTTCCTTTGTGATTTCGTTCCCAAAATCAAAAGGGATCTTAATCGTTGCATTTGTGAAGGTCGTACCATCCGGATACTATCAGTACCATAAAAAATCATCTTCGTTCTAAAATATAAGTCGTAAATCTTGCATATTTTGATATTTCATTATTTAAATAGTATTTGATTTGTGCAGGGTAACCGAGATTCCCAAGGTGTTTGCCGAAGATTTGGATGTTCTAGTGCCAACAGTAACTCTTGTTTTACAAACGTAGCTGCTCGGGGAACCAGCTGTGGAAACGGAAGGGTAAGGATCGATGAAGTCATCATTTGATTATAAAATTGAGTCAATTATGTAGAGAAAGAGGTTTTGTTTGTTTGTGTGGTTTCGGTCTACGCTTATAAAAGCAGTTCAACACACGTACCTTTCATTAAAAAACAGTCCATACTATTTTTAAAATACGCACCTACAATATTTAAGTACATCAACTATCATCGTTATTGATATGTCCCATTAAAATAGCCGGCGAACTATATTAGCGAAATCGGACATGTCTATGGAAAGAGGATGCTTCTTTTTCCCGATAAAGGCAAGACTTATCGATATGAACCTTTTAGAATCGGAGAACGTGCTGTATCAAATCAAGTCTATTTTTATACACTGTTGTAGACATGCTTCCGCAGATTAGGACATAACTTTAGTACAGTTTTGTATCTTTTTATGTAGAAGACGTCATCATTTGGCGAATTTACAAAATGTACAGTTGTCACTTTAATATACATCAATAACGATTATAAGGCCCTGTTCTATAAGGAGTCATTATACGGTAAGGCTTGCCAGAAGGGGAATATTAAACATTTCATGGTTTAAACAAATAGCATGTTCCACTAGATAAATGCTCCTAGGAGTTGTGCAGCAACTCCGTTGGGACTTAACACATGGGGGTGTTAGTTACAAACATATCGGGCAACAATCCTAGTTTTATCTGAACTAACGTAGACGCGTACAAGTGTAAACTGACAGGGAAGGTTCTGCTGATGCAAAGTTGCCCTTAATCTTGACTTTTTGCAGATGCACCACGTTACTTGTTCGACCCATGCGGATCAAATGTATAAAACTGACTACTAAAACAAGTTATATCGACAAATTATCTCTTCACGTAGTGTTTAAAATCCCGTTGAAAGGGGGAAATAAACCAAGGAAACTGTGTAAGATCACTTGTGGGCTATTCTTTATTTATATATATGTTGTTGACCAATGACAAGTTTGTAAATAATATGCGCTGTTTAAATTATTAACAGGGAAACAAAATACTATGTTGATTAATGGGTTAGTTTTAAAGAGGCATCCAGTAGGTAATCTATATTACCTTAATCTAACGTTATATATCGGATGAAGTATCCTGATGTCTAAACCTTATTTTCATTTTTGAACTTTGTTTATCGATCTCAAGAAACTTAAGGGTTTGATAAGTTGATATGATATATTGCAGTTTATCATTTTTGATGTTATTTCTACGTTTCTGCAATGGATAGGTATATATTTGTGTGTTCCGGAGCACTCGGCTAATCAGCCTTTTTTATGAGAGAGTGTTGGCCTGTCACTAGGTTTGGTTAACCTCGAACCTTTTACGAATCGCTTGCTTGTTACCCTTATAAAACATAATATTTGTTTTTAGTATCAATATGTTCAAACTTATTGTATTGCTAAACTTTGATTATGGATCTCAACAAAATTTGAATTCTTAAAATAGTTGTTATTTATAGCTTAACTTTTCACCATTTGAGCTTTCTTTTCTCCTTTTCTGCAATACATGTACAACATATATAAAGGCAGGTACTGTATCGATTTATAACATTTGATTTGAAGGAACGCATGTTTTGGCTATTATAAAAATGCGGCCTACCGTTCTTCGAAAAGCTATCGTTATTATAATTAGATCATTATACAGCAATTTTCGTATGAAATACATTTCTTCCATACAATTATAATTGTTAAGACGTTATCAATATTACTTTTAAAAGTTATATTTAAAAGGCAAATATTTTGTGAATTGGTATTCATGTACCATAGACACTACAAGTACATATACTTTTAAATAATATATTGTCATTTAATCAAAATGACTGTAAAGCCGAGATCGAGCATTAACAATACCAAATACATCAGAAAAGTTTAATAAACCTCCGTTAAGTCGTTTCTCAGTCTAATGCTATTTTAACATAAAATCAAATACCATTCTGTTTACGGTGGTTATGTCTTTAAAATACAACATTTTATATTCTCATTTGTATCATGTTATGTGTATTTTATTCTGGAATTATTATTTTTGCAGCGTTGTGTCGAAGGACTTTGTCAACGTAAGTATTTAATCGTTTGTTTGAGAAGACTTTGAAATCTTCTTGAAATCCTGAGCATAAAAGAAGCTTAACATTTAGGTACAACTGTAAACAAAACACATTCGCAATTCCAAAAGCTGTCATTCTAGCGAAATGTCCGTGTCGTCCGTCCGTACATTAAGCAGTAGTTGCCACTACATCAACTAACCGTTAAAAGTATACAGATACAGAGACTGCAGTCTTAATGTAATATTATTGAAACTTTCACAGATCATGTGCCTCTATTGGCGCATAAAACAATAATGAATACAATGGGAAATTGATCAATCATTGACGAAACTCTAGAAATAGCTATCTAAGCAATCATATGAACTACATTTGTAATAGTATCTTTTTTGTCACTTTGCGTGTTTAATTGGATGCATACAACTTATCAACAGGAACAAGAGAACACAATTATTGACTTAATACATCCTTGCTAACATTTAATAAGTGCATATAGGAAATAAAATTGAAAAAACATCGACAATTTGAAATCATCATTAAAGTTGAAATTTGTCCATAAGAGACCACAGATATTTTCTTTTCTACAAAAGGTGAACGACAAGTGTGTATTTTACCTCAATGTAATAAAAGTTAGAAACAGAAAAGTCAATTTTTAAACATATTCCATCTGAATCTTTTGGAACTTGCTCTGTATGATTGTTTATTTAACAACATGAACAGCCACTCCTTGTAGAACGATTCAAACCCTTATTAGCCTTCTTTTAAATTCTTGAATGCAAATATGGGACATCAGCTCAAGGTAAGTGAAATATCTGATGAGACTGTTTGTATTCATAGGATTTTCTTAGCATATTCATACTTCGTAAGTTCACCCATCGTATCTAATTAACACAGCTTATTGTAATTAATTCCATTTAAGTTTCCATAATGCTATTATAAAGTGATACTAGCCGTTATAATGCTTGATTTCTCTATCTATATCAATTTGATGATTAAAGTAGTGGATAACCCAGGACCAACGAACCCTCCTACAAACCCACCAACGAACCCGCCAACAAACCCACCAACGAACCCAACGACGAATCCACCAACTAACCCACCGACAAACACACCAACCAACCCACCGACGAATCCACCAACCAACCCACCGACGAATCCACCAACTAACCCACCGACAAACGAACCAACCACCGATTTTTCATTCCCACCTACAAATGCCACTGGCTTCCCAAGTACATCAACTGAATTTCCGAGCACCACTCCAGGTATGATATGTTTATTATTATTATCATAAAATCGAAAGTTATAACATTTCTGATTAGCTCTACCTTTTAGCTGGACACACAGAGTTGAATGTCTAAATATCTATGTAAATAAAAGATGCATGATAAAGGTTATTCTACAGGTATACAGCACTCAGTATACATACATATATATATATATGTGGCAGGTTTATTGTGTTGAAATAACTGTTTTTTCAAATCTTAGGAATTGATTAGCAAACCAAGTCATATTTCTTTATTAACAATCTATAAGCCAAACGTATGGGTTCGGGGTATAGTAATACCTATAATTAATCATGTTTACAAAGCCCATTAGCCGATTTCTTCATATTTTTTGTCATTTAGGGTGTTTTGGGTTCCTTGTTGTGTTGTTTAACAAATCATGACTATGCCCCTATTAAATAATATAGGTTGTCATTTGTGAAGAGTGAATACATGAATCGTTTGCAGTCTTCCCAAAGTCTGAACAATTCAGCCTAAGTATGCTGTGCAGGCTAACCAGGACAGACACTTTTCACATCCTGTGGATTTTCTGTTTCAGAAAGCATTACTCTATACTTCTATCTCCCTGATACGGAATGTGTCAGCCCGGATAAGCCTGCGCGGACTGCGCTGGCTGATCTGGGTCGATACATTACGCAGAGTCCACAATGTTTGTTTTCTCGTGGAACGGCTCGATTATGTTTAACCAAGACGAGAATGCTTATCACATTAAAAGTGCTGGGTATTCATCTTTCTATGTTTATTTTCATGAAACGAATCACAAGGGTAATGAAAATGTATTGACGCCATATACATATATACATATTTACAAAACATTTGTTAAACGTTTGGGGAAATAGAACACACTTTGGAAAGACACTACATTCGCATTATCAATTATGTCAACACCATTTGTTTTAAACAACACATATTCAATTCAATACATATATAAAAGTACAGTCTGGCGAGTTGGCGTCTTATTGCATTTGCATACACTGAAGACTCGGCTGAGTATTCATTATTCACCTGAATGTGATTTAAACCTTAATGCTAATTCTGAAGATTAGCTAGAAGTGTAACCCTACTAAGTGAACGATAATGTTACTTTTAATGATGTCAATCCGGAAAGTCAAATAGAATAAATTATAGAATTGGAGAAATATGTTAATCGTTTATATTAATAATTTAATATCTTTTCAAAAATTGAATAATGCGTTTTTTACTTTCGTATGTTTTTAGGATTAGAATGCATCAACTACGGAAGAGGTGGTTTGAACTGTTATCAACTCCGATTGTTCTTTGGAAATAAGGTTAGAATGTGCAAACGATTTGCTGCCGACTGCTGTAAAACGTGCCGTAAGTGTAGCTTCAGTCTGCCTACTTGTTTCTTGAATATCATCAAGCTAAAAATGGAACGTGCTGCATATGCTATCATTCGAGGCGCAAGCCAGTATGAGCCGCCTACCTACATATCAAATTTACGTCGTTATTCTTTCCCACATGAATGCGGCTTTATAAGCATTGATAGCAGTTTAAAAATGTATTAGCAAAAGAGAAAATCGAACACCAATAAAGTTTGTCTATTTTCAACAATATTAATGTTTTGTTTTGAGTCTTGCTATACAGGAAGACAACACAATTCCCATGTGCTGTTAGTTTTTAAATGCCAAATGTAAATTTTCAAATAAGATCAACAATAATTATATCATATCAGGACGATTAAATCCGCCAGCGCAATTATTCAACTTTCATATTTAGAGTTTTTTTATATTTTGGTCTAGAAATTTTCATAGTCGTATGTAGTAAATATTCTGAATATGGGAAATGACTACGAAGAATGTAATGTCAAAGACAAAACTAGACGGGATGCACTTATTGTTTCAATTGCACGGGTGCCTTTTGTTTTAGAGATGGAAGAGACTACATGGCCCTGTATTGCTTGACTTTTATTTTCAAAGTATTTACTTGTTATTTCAAAAGTGTTGATAATTACATCTTACAAAGCCATTACAATAACTTTTAATACTTGGTGAGTGATGATTATATTAGCGTCGTCAAATTGAGCATCGAAACAGGAAAATATACTTTCTGACACTTGGACTTCAGCGATCGTTTGTGTGGACATTCAAGCATACATAAACTAACGAGACGAAACTCTGAGCAGATTGTAGTAATGTATGGCGTGAAATCAAATAAAAGTGAATATCCAAAGACATATATCCTTTCGTCAAAACACATATCAAGTGAGGGTAACGTTGTGTCCTTTATCATTCAGAGACTGTTTGCAAGAGAGACAGGACCGTCATAGGACGTGAAGAATACACATGCGATGATCTTATAAATGTGTTTGGTTTTGAGGAAGCTTGCACAATGTTTGCGTTTGAGTGCTGTGCCACCTGTTCTACAGGATTCAGTAAATAATACTGGGTAAGTTGTTTATGACCTATATACACGTTCCTAGATAATTTGGTTTAGGCTATCCTTGCCGTCAAAGTGCACCAATCGATAACTTCTTTACGTTTTTAATGTTAGTGAGCATGCGTGAAATGTTAGGCCTCGGGTCTATATATATATACATATAATCTTGTTTTTTTTTTTATTGAGAGTCAATACATAGAAAATCATTGTTTCGACAATATACATCGGGTACAATGTTTTTCAATGAGAATGTCGCCTGTGATACTTCTTTTGAATTTTTAATAGATTATTGCTACCTAACAAAATTGTCTATTTGAACAATTTAGCTGCTTCTATCAATTTCTGACTATACTATTTAGAGTCGTCTGAATTGAAAACTTCTGTTGAAATATATTAAGCCAAAAAATGGTTTATATTAGGAGCATGGATAGACACCATCTGTAAACGAACCGTTCAAATAACTTACATGCTTACATGACGAATACACGTGGTTTTATTCGGTATATATGTACGTTAGCGACGAGGGCCAATTGTCGATAGCTCAGACGTTAACGACGAGGGGCCAATTGTCGATAGCTCAAACGTTAGCGACGAGGGTCCAATTGTCGATAGCTCAGACGTTAGCGACGAGGGGCCAATTGTCGATAGCTTAGACATTCGCGACGAGGGGCCAATTGTCGATAGCTCAGATGTTAGCGACGAGGGGCCAATTGTCAATAGCCTAAACGTTACTGACGAGGGGCCAATTGTCGATAGCCTTAACGTTAGCGACGAGGGGCCAATTGTCGATAGCCTCAACGTTAGCGACGAGGGGCCAATTGTCGATAGCCTAAACATTACTGACGATGGGCCAATTGTCGATAGCCTAAACGTGAGTGACGAGGGGCCAATTGTCGATAGCATAAACGTTAGCGACGAGGGGCCAATTGTCGATAACTCAGACGTTAGCGACGAGAGGCCAATTGTCGATAGCTCAGACGTTAGCGACGAGGGGCCAATTGTCGATAGATCAGAAGTTAGCGACGAGGGGCCAATTGTCGATAGCTCAGACGTTAGCGACGAGGGGCCAATTGTCGATAGCTCAGACGTTAGCGACAAGGGGCCAATTGTCGATAGCCTAAACGTTACTGACGAGGGGCTAATTGTCGATAGCCTAAACGTTAGTGTCGAGGGGCCAATTTTCGATAGCTCAAACGACTATCAATAAAGGGGTCGTGAATCCGAATCAAAGCCCGGACCATTTTTTCCCGATATGCTTGTGACTAACGTCATTCGTCTTTCACAATTGTGCTAAATAGTCAATATGGGGATGTAGTTAGCTATCTGTTTAGAGTATAGTGTGCAATACTAGTGCGAAATAAACCAGGACTCACATTAGGTGAACTGGTCGTCGTTATATAACTTAACTATCGTTAAAAACCGCGTTAAATTCAAATCAATTAATATATCAATCGACAAGGATCTTAACTGTTCTCTAAAGATATTTTGATATTTGAAAGAAAGAAGTGTCGCCCCCACATATTTCAAATGCTAGCATCCGTTATAGTTCGCCAAAACTGAGATGCAACAACAACCCTTCCTGCCTGACGAGACTCATTTCTCTTTCTTGTTTATTTCAGTACCATCAGGCAACGACTTTTGAAACCCCAATATCGAACCAAGGACTGTATGAACAATTTTCTCTGTTCCATCCGGACCAGTTACACACGTTCTAACTTCATGTCATGTTTATAAACAACGTTGTGACACAGATTATGTCCTACACAACTATTAGCCAGAAGAAAACCTTAAAACAATATTCTGTATTAATCGGACTGGATTATCTACAATATTGATTAAACGATACATTTCCATTCTAACAGTTTCTTGGTTAAACGAATAATGTTTGTTTAAATAAAAATATAATCATTAATTATTCAATGTTGTTTTGTGTGTTTATTGGGAAAGGACTATATGTTTATTTTATCTAAGCAATAAACTATAGATTTTCCGATCAAGATAAAAGGTATTATGTAAAAGAGTGAATGTACGAACTGTGAAAGGGAGCAAAACATATATAACCCCCTATCCCTCATACAGAAGTTTTTTGATGCACCAGCAGCAGTCGCTTTTTGAAAACATTCTGACAAATGTAGAAATTGCTTAAACGAGCAATTTCTAATTATTTCACTATAATTTCAACTTAACATGTAGTTCACCTGAGCCAGAGGCTATTGTGACTGGTCTTCGTTTGTCGTCCGTCGTCTGTCGTTCGGCATCCTATTTTGATTAAACTTTACATGGATGTTCATTTCAAAGTTGTTTAACGAATTGAATTCCATGCGAAACACTGGTCTCGATGGCATCGGAAAGGAAGCATTTCTTGTACTGGCATATTAAAAACGTTAAAAAACTTATTGTCCAAAAGAACTGGTCTGATTTGATAATAATTTGGCACAAATGTTTCTTGTGGAACCCTCTACAAGGAAAATTCAAATTATTTCGATTGGAAAACATGGCCGCTAGCGGCCAGGGGGCGTAGCATGTAAATATAGTGGAAGCTTTAAGAATCTTCTTGTCCAATAGTACTGGCCAAGTTTGAATATAATTTTACTTAAATGTTCTATGGGTGAACCTCTACCAACGTTGATCAAATTATTCCGATCCGTGCAAAGGAATGGCCGCCAGGGGCGGAGCTTATTTTACTTATATTTACATATATACTGAAAGCTTTAATAATCATCTTGTCCAAAAGTACTTGCCTGATTTGAAAATAATTAAGCACAAAAGTACCTTCATTTCCTTATATGTATGCATATTGAAGACTGTTGAACTTTTCAGATTTGTAAAATAAAATGGCCACCAGGGGGCGTCTCTCGCTTTTCTTGTATGCACAGAGTTAAAACATTGAAACCTCTGTAAGTATCTTAAATTAAATTAGATTAGCGATATAGGACGATCACGAACTACGGGGTGAGCAATTGTGATCGCTCACGGTCCGTCGTCTTCGTCATCTGTCTGTCTGTCTGTCTGTCTGTCTGTTCATATGTTCCTACAAAAGACTTCTCCTCCTACACAAATGAACCAAATTCAAAATAGTTTCACAGGAATGTTCTGTATGTAGTTCTCTTCAAAGTAAATTAACTGTTCCTTGTGTAATCCACTACCAAGATCATTTAAATCATTCCGTTCCTTTAAAATCATGGCCACCAGGGGGCGTCTCTCGCTTGTCTTGTATGCACAGAGTTAGAACATTGAAACCTCAGTAAGTATCTTACATTAAATTAGATTAGCGATATAGGACGATCACGAACTACGGTGTGAGCAATTGTGATCTCTCACGGTCCGTCGTCTTCGTCATCTGTCTGTCTGTCTGTCTGTCTGTCTGTCTGTCTGTTCATATTTTTATACATACGACTTCTCCTCCTACACAAATGAACCAAATTCAAAATAGTTTTACAGGAATGTTCTGTATATGGTCCTCTTCAAAGTAAATTAACTGTTCCTTGTGTAATCCACTACCAAGATCATTTAAATCATTCCGTTCCTTTAACATCATGGCCGCCAGGGGACGGAGCTTGTTTTCCTTATATGTGTTTAGTAAATATTTGAACAATCTTCTTGTGCAAAAGTACTTGCCTGTTTTGAACAAAAGATTGGTACAAATCTTCCTTATGTGACCTTCTACCAAGGTAGTTGAAATGATTTTGCCAGAAGTAAAAACATAGCCGCCATGGGGCGGATCTGGTTTTCCTTTTATATGTATAGTAAATATTTAACAAATCTTCTTGTTAAAACGTACGTGCCTGATTTGATTTGTTTTTACACAGATGGAAAAATTGTTAATAGAGTGAAACATTAACAGAAACATTTCTGTACACAGTCAATGGCTTTATTTGGCTTTATTTGGAAAATATTTTGGTTCAAATGTTCCTTGGGTGATTCTCTACCGACATTTGTTAACCGATGTGCAATATCTACTTATCTGTTCAAGATACACAGACGTTTTTATGAGCCTTAATGAATTCAATGTTTGTATCATATTCTAAGCAGTGGAATACTGAGTTTTGTCAGTATAATATTTAGTTTGAATTCTAACAGTGAATATCGTCACAATGTTTTGGTTGGATATAGACGATGCACGCAACATAATTATAAAATGTCTGAACAATGACGTCGTTTATTTTTAAATCATGAAACGTACGTGTTGTCCTTAATACATGCAGATTGTCTGTCACACACAGCTACAACACGGGGGATTCAAAAGGGGTCTTTTTTCAAAGGTGGTACAGAACATGGTAATGGTAGGTCATTAAACACAGGATGTGAGGTCAATAAAATAGGATTTCACGTTATTCAAAATGCTTTAGTGGGTCGGCATTCACAAGCCATTCATAAATTATATTTGATGTTTAAATTGTGTTATTTCTTTATTGAAACTATTTAAACATGTTCTTTATTCTGTCTTAAAGGTTATACTAGGTATATATTGAAAGGGAAATTATGTTGCAGTAGCGATTCTTAGCTTTGTGTGTGCTTACTCGGAGCGTTGGACAATTGACAACTCTTAAGACCTCCGGTCTCGTGAGATACAATGTTATTCACGCGCCTCGTAGGACAATACAAAGCCAGGTATTGCTACTGCAACATGATATTCCCTATGTATATGCGAGAGAACTTGCACTGTAATTTTTGAAACATTCACGTTGCATCGGAGGTACATTTAAACAGTTTGTAGGCTTGGCTTCAGCAACCCCTCAGTCCTATCTCAATGTTAAGCCGTATATTTTATCTGCGTAGGGTAGTCTTTTTGGAGGTATGCTTCAAAGCAATACGGAAGGCACTCAGAAATGTAAATGAATAATTCCGGAATTCCAGTGCGAAAGATTTCAAAAATCACGCTGCAAGCGCTGTTAGACTGACCAAAACAGTGCTGTCAATGTCCATCTTTGGGCGCCAATGTCACAAGGAGAGACAAACATACAGCCAGTCCGGGGCTCGATCGCGGGACCTCTTGCTTTCAGGGCAAGTACTCTACCGACTGAGCTAACCGGGCCGCTTACTTGCACTCTCACCATTAGTGAATAAGTTCGACCTGCGACATACAACCCTGCTTAACTAGAACTTCGTCTACGAATTTCGGAATTCCAGTGCCAAGTATGTCATAAATCATACTGCAAGCGCTGTAAGACTATCTAAGCAGTCCTGTCACGGACCAACGTTGGACACCATGTGACAAGGAGAGACAAACATGCAGCCAGTCCCGGGCTCCAACTCGGGACCTCTCGCTTTCAGGGCAAGTACTCTACCGACTGATCTAACTGGGCCGCTTACATGCACTCCTTCCGATTGTATATACTTTCGACGCGCGTCATACACCTCTGATTCACTGGAATTTCGTCCTCGAATTCCTGAACACCAGTGCCAAGGATGTCTTAATATGCGCTGCAAGCGCCGTAAGGCTGACCAAGCCGTGCTGTCACGGTCCCTTATTGGGCGCCAATGTCACAAAAAGAGAACAACATGCAGCCAGACAGGGATCGAACCCGGTTCCTCTCATATTGTTGGCGAGTACTCTCCCGACTCAGCTCACCGGGCCGCTTATACGTACTCTCTCGAAGTATGAACTAGTTCAGACAGCGACATTCACCCCTGTTTAACTGGAAATTTATTCTCGAATTTCGGAATTCCAATGCCAAGGCTGTAACTATCACACTGCAAGCGCTGTTAGACTAAACAAGCAGGTCTGCAACGGTCCCTTATTGGGCGCCAATTATTCAAGGAGAGACGTTTCATAGAGTAATGTTGCCTTGGTAATGGCGGACATGTTTTTTCGCGGGTGACAATACTGAAAACATTTTCGACAATGAAGATAGATGTGGCTACCTACAGTCAAAGAAGTGGGACTTTTTCTTCGCGGCATAGACCAGGTATAAACATAAGGACCTTACATATCCCTGTAAATGGCGTACGTGGATTGACGGCCGGTTTAATAAAAGCACTGAAAGTGCTGTGGGACGGTACCGATGGTATCAGTGGAAAAGATGGTGAACTTGGGTAGTACCAACACAAGTCACATACTTTCAAATAATGTAAACATAAAAGCAGAATTGCATACAGTTCAAACATTTATTTAAGACAGGGTTAGCCTTATTTCAAGAGTCCTTCATTTAACTTCATTTTACAGGGTAAAATATTACCTGTAGCAACACTATTTATTCTCTAGAGTATCTAAGCTATTGTTTACGGCCGGAAAGATGTCAAAATGGTAGTAATGGTATTCCTCCTCGGCGTTCCAGTTTGCGGGGATGGCATTGCCAATTGCATGGTTTTGAGCATGAATAAAACCGATATTACTGGTAAATTATTCTCGAAACGTCGTGATTAAACTGAAATACTGTTGAAATTGGCTAAAGACACCATCAAAACAGTAAAGAAATTAGGTAGTTGATGTCCCAAACCATGTCATCGTGGCTAGTCGAACGTTAAATGACTTAATATAAGCCTGTGACGAAAATGGCAAGTCTCCACAACACGTGGATTAAATAGAACCAACATTTCGGACGCTTCAAATGGTAGCAATTTCTCCTCTGTATCAGAATTTAATCTAATCAGCCAATGCATGATCTGATCAAATTTTTGCATCATCGCCCACACCTTCAGTCTGGTCATCGTTTTGTATGTTTTCAATTTTATATTACTTGTATAAACCAAATAATATCATCAATTGTAAACGAATCGCACATTCGGATATTTATATTCTTCCTCAAAACTAGCGATTTAATTAAATTCTTAAAACAGAATTGTCAAATATGAAAACACGAACCAGTTCCGTTCGTAGAGGGTCTCCTCCATGGTGCCTCAGTAACACCATTGTTTATAATCGAATTATATTTATTTCATGACATAGAAGAGCTAGTTGCTCTTAACAGCAATGTTTATCAGGGTATCTTACCAAAAAAAATAAAAAATAACGGAAAACAGTTTATTCACCTTTCCATATGCAGACGCCCTGCAGACGATTTTGGAAAACATTGATGCAAAACGAGAAATTGCTCATAATCAGTAATGTCTCCTCTTTTTGCATACTACTTTCAACTTTAATCTTAAAATGGATTTTTATTCATAAAAGGTGTACTGTTACCCAGAAGTTCTTAATTTGTTGTAGGGCGGAAAAGGTTGCTATCTTAACAAGACTACACATACATTATAAGTTATTGGGTTTGTTACTGACCCACTACGGAAATATAGGGGGTCTGTAGGATTCATAGGGGTTGAGGCGATAGCAAACGTAAGGTACAATATAACTGTTTGAATGATTCATTTTAAGAGGTGAAAATGGTAAATAATAAGCTTAATCTATCAGGACAAAAACCAACCACAAAACACATGAATAAGACATACATTTTATTTGTTTCTATCTCACACGAGATATACATAAGTACATGTTACAATACAAACAACAATTAAAACTTTCGTATATGTATTTTATTTCGAAAATGTAGTGTACCATGCATTTCAATATTCTTGCAATGTTTTCTATGCTACAAAGAAGAATTAAAAGGAGAAGATATTGATGATGATGATGAGGTGGAGAAGGAGAAAGATGAAAAGAAGAAGCAGTTTAAAAGTATGTGAGTTAATAAGGATCGGACTGTGATTAAATTGGTATAAAAATATGTAGTTTTATTAAAGGTTTGTACATTTTGACCACTGACTATTGTGTAGTTTTGATTGGTATTTTGATAGAGCGATTTCGTGTTCTACCTTTATCTTGCTTTTCAAATGATTAATAAAAGAGTTGAAAGAATGGATGTTCTTTGTTTGTTTGTTTTGTTCTAAATATATAATGTTTCATGAGAATGATGATATAAACATTTACAGTTGTAGTATTCTAATTCGCTGTCTTTTAGACCCCCCTACTCTCAATGTGGTTGCTTTTGCGATATTAAGTTATATATCTGATATATCGCACACTTACGTTAGTGTTTTCGTTAGTGACATGAACCAATTTTCAGACCCATCTGTAAGACATGTAGCGTCGCTGCAAACATACTCTGTTTTACCTCTTTATTTTCAACTATAATTCCTTGTATATCTGTGTTTTTGTTATATAATTTTGCTATTTTTATTTTATTCTAAACATTTGAACATGAAATCATGCTTTTTAATATCGGAAGCTTTTTCAAAGTTTGCAAAGAAAGGTAATCCTGGTTTATTGGTATTGTTTAAGTATTCTATACATTCTTAAATCAACCTAATATTTTGTTCGATGCATGTATCCTGAAGACATAACCAATACATATATGTACTAGCAACAACAGTCTATACAATTTACAAATATTTGAACGCAACCAAAATTAGAATGTAACCCAATTATTGTTTATTGAATAAAATTTACACTTTCCATATAGAGACATCGTCGATTCACCTCATTTCCACTTGTGGTCTATCTAGTCGGTACCGTTATCATTTAAGTCCGAAATTCCACGAGGTGATAAAGCCTCCGATAAAGCTCGTTTAGGTCTTGAAGTCCTTTTCTTAGTGGTATTTCAGGACCTTCATTGTCAATGCTTGTTGTGACAGTACGAACATGTGTGACGAAAGTATATGCTCAGTGACCCTACGACACTGAACGTGTGCGATTGACACAAAGCAGCATGGTCCTCAAAATCAACGGAATACACACGTACAGGCTCACCCAAGTCTTTACTATCCGCTTACATGTAGGATATAGAACCAGACACAATACCTAGATTTATAATTATGTACGTGTTATAGCCACTCAAAGTTCCTTTTTGGATTTGAAATAAGACGACGCGGCTCATATTAAACGGACATCATGTTCCACACAGTTTTGTAATAAATGCCTACATAATATCACTCTCAAACCAATTACCGAGCGACCATTGGTCTGAAACTAACTACGTTCTGTTTGTATTTCCAGTCCATACTCACTGAATTGCAAGACGTCTAAGTTTGAAATATTGTTTCCGCTTGGAGTCCTCAACAATTTCCCAACGGAAGCTCTGTCAACTGGTTTTATTTCAGTTGAAGCAGATCTGGAACACATGCTCGAGTTGTTTCCTTCTATCTTTGTTAACGCTTCTACACCCTGGCACGAGGTTCTTCTCACTTTAATTTTCAGTCCAAATTCCCTAAATTGCAAGACGTCAAAGTCTAAAATATTGTTTCCGCTTGGAGTTTTCAACAATTTCCCAACGGAAGCTCTGTCAACTGGTTTTATTTCAGTTGAAGCAGATCTATCATCCAATTTAGAACATATGCTCGAGTTTTCTTCTTCTATCTTTGTTAACCCTTCTACACCCTGGCACGACGTTCCACTCATTTTTATTGTCAGTCCAAATTCCCTAAATTGTAAGACGTCAAAGTCAACAATACAGTTTCAACTAGCTGTCCTTTTTTCTTCTTAGCATTTTCGTTCACTTGGTAGATACTTTCCATTTTAGATTGATACGTTTTAGATAGTTGTGTTAAAATAATTATTTTGAATCAGACGAATAAAAATAGTCTATATAAATATATAGTATTCTTTTTTTTTCTAAAAGACAAATAATATATTAACTGTGAGTAACCGAGGTAATAAATGAAGACTGTCACACGTATTTATATATATATATATATATATATAGGATTTAAGTAGGCGTTGATATATATAGAATTGCAAATAGAAGACCTCAAAAGAATGTACTATTGTGCTTGTTATCGTCTTACCTGACATTCTTGATAATTATATTTTCTCCATTGCAGACGTATTAGGACTCGTCTTCTCAAAAGATATTCGCGCTTGGCAACTTGTTTAACTCTATTTATATAATTGTTTATAGATTTTTTATTGATACATATTTCCGATGACGTGGATCTACATGTGTTTAGATACCAAAGTCACGTATTATATATATATAGGATATCAGCGTCTTAAACAACATCTACGTTGAGAAAATCTCTACATTCTTCGTTATTGTATTTTCCCAGAAAGCTTTCTACCCTTGCAACAATTTGTTTAACTCAATTCAACTATGATACTTGTATTAACAGCTTTCCATAATTGTACATGAAGTTTTCAAAATTGTCTCTGGATTGTTTATGGGTACACATTTCCGGTGACGTAGCTCTAGACGTCTTGAAATGCCTGAATATACATTTTGTAGTCATGTTCCCGCCTTTTTCACCATTAATATGCTGTGCGTGATTTAAACAAATGTACGTATCGTATATTGCCTACATAAAGTTAGTTGTTAAATACCCTTCAAATAGTTTATTTTTTGTTATTGTTCGATTCAAAAAAAAAAAAAATCTTCATTTTTTTAACGGTATTTAACAACTGTATATGCCAATGAGTCCTCTCCTCCTATACAATTGTTTCTGTCAATAATGTTGTGAATAGTCGACTTGTTTTCTATATCCACACAGTCAAGTCACGATAGATAAGTCAGAACGACGAGCGTTTTCAATCAAGAGGTTGTGAGTTCAAACACAGGCTCAGCCATTAATTCATGACTGACACACGGCTTAGTGATTAGCGTCATTTGTCTTTACACAAATGGTCTAAAGATATTATTTCCTATTTCCTTATGACGTATCATACATAATTAAAGACACTGTAGGAAATATTTAAAAATGTAATCATTTGTGCATGTCTTTCATTGTACTTGATGTTTTTAAGTTCTGAAAAGTAAAACTATCAGGTTTTTGAGTGAACCGTTCATATTTAAATCAAAGCTCTGATAGCACAAATGAGCGAAGTACCTTCATTGATGTTGACGCTGTAACTGTGAAAACCAGCATGGCAATAAGTATAAGACCTGTCTTAGTTTCAACACATAAGAAACAAATGAATTATTTGTTGCACAAAAAAAAAATCCTTTAACACTTTCCCTCATACGGCAATTCTGTAGCAGACGACTTTGAACATATTTTTTTACAAAAAATGGAAAATCTCTATATTTGAATGGAAATGAGTGTCAAAAGAAAGGTTTTCAAAATTCACCCGCTTCATTTGTGTCGTATTCTATCATGTAAAGGGTGAACACTGACAGTTCATTAATGAAAACGTTCGAAGCCTGCCATTTCAAAGTGCTCCTCTGAGTTTATACGTTTTCTGTGTATATACATTATGATATTATAAAACGTTATTTAAAGTGACTGGGTGACTAGTCTACAGTGTGATAATATTGAATGAAATCAAAAGTATTTGACATTGTACATATTGATAACAATCTAGTCCACAGTGGAATTACTTTTTGATCTCATTCATGAGGAAGGCGGTTTCGGGCAAAAAGGCGTGTCGAAAGAAGTGCGATGCGAATGAAAGCCAATCAAATGAAGTAATCTCAAATCCTTCCGCGGTTGAGTGTGGTTGCAGCTTTAAGTTGGATTTTCGAAAGCAGGCATGCTATGAGCTTTCTGATCGCTTCGCGACCCTTCGTTCAAAAATGATATTTCTAGCCGTCTGCTTAAAAATATCAATGTAAAAAATGAAAATATTGTCATGAGTATACCAGAATGTCTTAATCAAAATGATCAATGATCATTTTATCGATTCACAAGAGGAGTTGACGTTCGCTTATCTACAACATTGACACGGAGTTGACGTTCGCTTCTATACAACATTGACACGGATGCTAGTTAATTAAAGGATACTTGTTCAATGATCATTTTATCGATTCACAAGAGGATTTGACGTTCGCTTATCTACAACATTGACACGGATGCTAGTTAATTAAAGAATACTTGTTCACTGATCATTTTATCGATTCACAAGAGGAGTTGACGTTCGCTTATCTACAACATTGACACGGATGCTAGTTAATTAAAGAATACTTGTTCAATGGTCATTGTATCGATTCGCAAGAAGGAGTTGACGTTCGCTTCTCTACAACATTGACACGGATGTTAGTTAATTAAAGAATACTTGTTCAATGGTCATTGTATCGATTCGCAAGAGGAGTTGACGTTCGCTTATCTCCAACATTGACACGGAGTTGACGTTCGCTTCTCTACAACATTGACACGGATGCTAGTTAATTAAAGAATACTTGTTCAATGATCATGTTATCGATTCACAAGAGGAGTTGACGTTCGCTTATCTACAACATTGACACGGATGCTAGTTAATTAAAGAATACTTGTTCAATGATCATTTTATCGATTCACAAGAGGAGTTGACGTTCGCTTATCTACAGCATTGACACGGATGCTAGTTAATTAAAGTATACTTGTTTAATGATCATTTTATCGATTCACAAGAGGAGTTGACGTTCGCTTATCTACAACATTGATACGGATGCTAGTTAATTAAAGAATACTGGTTCAATGATCATTGTATCGATTCGCAAGATGAGTTGACGTTCGCTTCTCTACAACATTGATACGGATGCTAGTTAATTAAAGAATACTTGTTCAATGATCACTGTATCGATTCGCAAGAGGAGTTGACGTTCGCTTCTCTACAACATTGACACGGATGCTAGTTAATTAAAGAATACTTGTTCAATGGTCATTGTATCGATTCACAAGAGCAGTTGACGTTCGCTTCTCTACAACATTGACACGGGTGTTAGTTAATTAAAGAGTACTTGTTCAATGGTCATTGTATCGATTCGCAAGAGGAGTTGACATTCGCTTATCTACAACATTGACACGAATGCTAGTTAATTAAAGAATACTTGTGCAATGTGCTCTGTGAAAAAGTAAGGATTAAGTTTATCTATAAATCAAACACAATGTCATAGGTACTTTATAGGAGCGTCACGGAAAGAGCAAACGAATCTCTAAAAATAATCTCGAGTATCAAGAACTTGAAGTTGGAATAAGCTCCATAGAGTTGCAAACATGGGGAATGGAGGAACTTGTTCGTTGTCTAATATATGTATGCTGCAGAAGCATCAAAACGCGCAGGGAAAGTTCCTCCATTAGCAAAGGTGTATTACAGATGGCCAAGTTGGACTTGTAATGCTTACATTTATGACTGCATCAATACCTTCCACGTGCAGCTCCTTGAGAGTCAACAAGATTTTTCTTCAATTTTGCATAGTGACTTAGTTTTTTATTTTCGGTTTTACAACATTTTTAACATTATTTCAGTTATATCATGGTGATAGTTCACTTATTCATACACCCTGGGTAAACACTCTAGGTTTTGAAATATGAATTGTCAAAGGGCCACCAATTATGCCGGCCGTGACGTAGGATCAAACCCAAGTCACGCAGTTTGAAATACCTGACAATAACCACACGGCCACGACGGATTCACTTTTTAGGAGTGACATTACCTATTTTGAAAAAGAAAATGTTATCAAGACAAATATTATGACAAAGGTTTCAACATGCTTAATTCGAAAATGTGGACTATATTTTATTTAAATATGGCCTAGCGACCTGGTGATGAACACGTGTTTACCCAATAAATTTAGCTTACTGTAAGACATATAATCATGACAAACATTCTAATAAAGTGTCATCGTTCTTGAGCTAAAACGGTGATCTATCGAATGCCAATTTATTCTTAAATTTGGTATGGCCTTATTTTGAACACAAGATGACCCATTTTAGAACGTAACTTAAATATCTCCAAGACAAACATTCTGGCAAACTTACATTAATCTACTGTCAAAAGATGCAGCTTTTCTCAAACTTACCCGCACCAGTTTGCACCGTTATTGAACATTCCAAGGCCTACACCGAGATACTGCTTGTCACTTTGCAGGATTTTCTACACGATCGCCAATAAAGTGCTTTCGGCGCTTTGATTTGATCTTAGGTCTCGTTGGGGTTTATATACCTTTAAAATGTTGTTAACATATTCCGGCGGCTTTGTATATAATAGTTAGTTTTGTACTGCACGCTGTACTGCACAGGTAGCCAATGAAGTTTTTTGAGTAAGGGCGTGACGTGGTTGTAACGGGAAGTTCTGGTAATAATATGGGCGTATGTGACCTCACCTACATGTGTATGGAGTGACCTTTATTTTTAAAATCTGGAGTTCGACGAACGTATTAGATAGGTGTCATTTGAAAGACCTTTAATGAAACCAAACTGAAGCATGTACAGTAGATTCTTTTATCCCTCGAAAATCTTTGATATAATACTTATAATGGATAGAGGACGGTAATTTCCTACATCCATTTTATCATTTTCTCTTGAACATGACAACTCTTGCAGATTTCAGTTCATCTAAATCTACACTCTGAATTAACCCTTTCCCACATACGACAACTTTGCAGCAGACAACAATTGGAAATTCCCTTTAAATGAATGTACAATAATGAATTGAGTTGAAAACATGGTGACAAAAGGAGAAATTGCTCGTTTTGAGCAATTTCTTCTTTTGTCGCCATGTTTTCAAAAAGCCGTCTACTGCAGAGGCGTCAGAAAGCGTTTATATGAGGGAAAGGGTAAAAGGCATATTAATTAATTAGGATGATTAACATGATTAGTTAATAGCACCATTTTCGGAATACAATTTATAGATCAAATTCCTACCAAATTATGAATTGGCTTTGGTAATTTATCGACGAGCTTTGAAGTTACTGTCGCATAAAAGGTATTTAACCTTCCAGCCACTTTTAATTCACCAAAAGAAATATCCTCACTACCATTGAGTTTCAAACGAATATAACTAGCTCATGGCGATGTGTTTGACTTCTTAGGATGAATACCAAGACTCTTTAACAGTGTATTCCACAGAGACATAGAAACAAACAATATCTCTTCAACCTTAATATTAAAACAGTTTGCTTTGCCTTATGTTTAAACTCGTGACTTTTTGGTCCTCAAGCGTTTAAAACATTCAAAATTTGCATCAGAAGTATTCTTTTTATATGAAGATTCTTTTTATCACGCTTATTAATACATTGCAGAATTCCATAAGTTATTTAAGGTGTTGTGCGTTGCTTGACTCTGACTTGCATCACAGGGACAATGTTATCAATAACCGACAGAATAAAAACTTAAAAGAACTCCAAGCCTCTATAATATTGTCAATCAATATTACAATCGGTATTTAATAGTGATTTTTAAAACGGTGTTTCCATAGAGCAAACTTTTATAGTATTAAGGACTTATGTCTTGTAACATATCAATTAGTGGTTTCTGATGCTTCTATTTATTGCAGCAGATAGAACAATCTTAGCACTGTCTGACATTAAAACAAGAACAATTATAATGGATGAACGTTTACCTATTCTTTTAAAATCAACAATGACTTGTTCAAAACAACATATCCATAAAAGTTCTAAGAGAGGTTTACAGTGGACTATCTATAACTAGAAACATCTGTGTTAAACTCACCCACATCAACATTCTCATATGATGTAAGATGTGATGTAGCAGAACAGACCGTTTCTAAAATATTATAAAAGTTTGTTTGTTTAGTTGGTCTGTAAATAACATCACACACTATTCGCAACAACAGTTCCAACCAAATGTCTTCAAGTTCTTCATGAACAAGCTCCCCGCGAGGATTAAAAGCAATATCAATCCGAATGGAGACAACCATTTTAAAGTGTAACTCGGGATCAAAAACGGAATCGTCGAGCCAGGTTTCAGAACAGCTCTAGATCGACAAGCTAACAGTCGAATGTCATCAAGTTTTGGAAGAAGGCTTCGCATATCCACGTTTGCTATATACTTTATATACAGAAGGATACTCGACTGAGGAATCAGCTCCAGGACAAGGATTTATGTCACCACACAGGAGTACGCTCTCTAGCAACCAGTTACTACGTATTCATTAGAATGAATATGTTTGCTTGTGCGATTGGGCTCTGTTCAAATAGTTTATGATAAAGTTGTTACAAAGATGACCATATGAAACAGTTGTAGTAGTGTCCAAGATACAAGAGCTATCCGGATATATGTATCATTATTGCGATGTGTTTCTTTGTAATCTAGATATAAAAACCCGTGATACGTATTACATACAAAGCTAACTTCAGAAACATTCTTAACAGCTCCATATTTCATTTGCATTGGTTGGATGTTGACGGTTTACCTTTCAAAGTTCCGAAACATCTGTTTAAAACAAGAACGGATGTAAACAAACAAAAAAATACTAGGTTATGTTGTTATAAATCGATTTTCGTGTTTTACATTTCCTTTATTAATTGAATTGTTACCCTTATTGGTAATCATATTGTTCAAGCATGTTAGTCATACAGTTCATTGGGATTTAACGATATTTAATTTTTTGATTCTCATTTGCTTTTCAACTCCCACGATGAAATTTCTGACGTTTTTCTCGAAATCTACTATGATGCTCCTTCATGAACTCAAAACATGTTATATTCTCGAAAAGTGATGGCGAAGCTTTATCGAATAAAACCGATATTTCGTTGAACTATTTATTTTTTTAAATCTACGCTGAAGAAAACAAAATTGTTTTTAAAAAAGTATGTGAATAACGTCGGCGTCATACGTGAGATTGTATTGCGATCTGCAAGTTGTTGTATATAAACATACTTTTAAGTATATTGAGTAATGATGGGAGAAGTTATTATTACGATAAACTAAATGTGAATGCTTTATAAAATTTACAGTTGCAGATGTTAAACAAATAAAAAAGATACATTTTGAGATGAAATGCACATTTTCAATGTTTAATGTATCTTCCATATTAATTTTCGTATTTGCAATAATATCATCAATACTGGTCTCCAATACTTTCCTATATGTTTGGGAATAAATATAAACCAACGATTCCTTTTTTTTTTACAGCATGGTTTGAACTTGTAAGCATATTTGATTATGGTTATAACTGTTCCCCATAAGGTTTCCCGGACATCTGTTCAACTAAACTGAACAAGGGATAAACACAAATTAACAAGTTTCCAACATACGACACATACAATGAAAACAATTTTGAACACAACTTAGCAAATATGGAAAATCTCTATAAATGAAAGCATATTAATTTAATATAGAGTTGAAATCTGTCTGGCAAACGGAGAAATTGTTCATTTTAAATTATTTCTACTTTTACAACAATGGTTTCAAAAAGTACGTCCGCATGTAGGAAGGGGTGGATGTGTTAATTATAATTTTTTTGCGACATGCAGCCTTTCCTTTTTCTCTGCGACATTTGGCATGTATTGATCTCATAAACAGTTACCCGTCAAACAATCTGTGCCGAAAATTGTTCTATTGTTCTTTTTTGGTCTCAAATATAACAGGAACTATTGTGATAATTAATTGATCGCAAACGTGAGAATATATCATTTGAACCAATTCGGTCGAAAAAAGGAAATGGAAACGATACTCTAATGAATATTCATTGCGAGACTGGAATAAACAAACAATCATGAAGGTACAATGTCTACCCTTATCCCGAGTGTATTGGAACGAATGAACTAGGTTCGATCACAGTAGAGTAATTCCAATGACCTTTGAAACAAGTGGACCAAGATGGCAATAAATCACTCACCCGAGTGAAAGTTTTATATCTTCATTTAGTTCGAGAATGAATGAGTTCGGTTTTACGGCACTGCAACACAAATGGGTCAATTACGACCAGTAGTGTTAAATGGAGGTCTTTCGGTTCAGGCAAGAAGTTTTTAAAAGTGATTTCTTATATATATCTATATAAAACATGTGACCTTAGTAGCGGTTATAATTGTTAGCCCAAGCGCATGATTTCAACAAAATTGGTGGAGGACCACTAGACAATGCTACACACAACCTATCAAAGCTATAGGACTTTCTGTTTTAGAAAAGACGATTTTTCAAAGTGTATAGCTCTGAAAAACGGGTGACCCTGGAACCCCAGTATTATTTTCAACAACCTTGGTAGAGGACCACTAGATAATGCTACAAATCAATTATCTAAGCTCTATGCATTTCCGTTTCATACAAGAAGATTTTCAAAAAACGAAAACATGTTTTCCTTTGGGTTGCCATGACAACCAGATTTCTGCATGGAATTAATGTCTTAGAACTTTATTAAATGGGCACCTCACAAGGAACATCCCTATGAAGTGATATCAAAATAGACCAAGCGGGTTTGGATAAGATGTCGTTTGAAGCTATTGTTTACGGACGACGGTCAGGTTTACGGGGATGGCATTGACACATGCATGGTATTTAGCATGAATAATACCGATAGTACTGGTAAATTATCCTAGATCAAACTGAAATAGTGTTACAGTTGGCTAAAGACACCATCAAAACAAACGTATTGTGCATCCACAATATAGAAATTAGATAATTGATGTCCCAGACCATGTCATCGTGGCTAGACGAACGTTAAATGACCTAATATAATAGCAAGTCTGCGCATTGTATTGTCCTTGTTATTTGAAGTATCAGGGCGGGGCTTAATATAGATGTCTATGAACTATTGTTTGTGTTAGATAGGCGTATGACGTAGGGAATCGTGGTCACGCCTGGTAACCATTCGTGTTTCACTGTGTTTGTCTGGTTTTCACTCGACATGCACTCATTTCTACGAGAACCAGACTGTCTTCGTAAATATCTGTCTAACCCCAAACCGAATATTCAGAAATCAATTTCGATCCGCTCTCTGAAGAGTAAATGAATGGCGACATCAACGTACAAAAACATTATATTCTAAGCATTTCCTTGTTCAAGCCAGTTGCATGTTTAAGGGTTTTCTGTTGTTATACAGTATAAGTGCCAATATCAATTTTCTGTTCGAGCCTTTCGTAACGCACGGTAGCTTCTGTTAAAGTACAACACGCATATAAATATTTTCTTTTGAATTTAAACGGTTAAGGTATATGTGCAAGGACTATACAAATATGTAGAAGGCTACACAGCTTTAATAAATTCATTTATGCAGGCAAATATGGGAAGAAACATAAGACTATTGAATAGTTAACGAGTTACAGACATCGACGACATCAGGTATACTTAGAAACCCATTTTTGGGAGGGACTTCTATATATATGAAAAATCGAACAATGTTGTATGTCGTATGTGTTCCGTCTGAATACAACCATCCTGTAAGATTACAAATTTGACAGAGGATCGTATATTTTACATTGTCCGTAAACATTCTACTGTCGCATGATGACTACATTACACGGGCATCGTTCTCTATATTCAGTTGAACTACGCCTATATTAAATTAACATTAGTTATTTATAAAGGCATGTCGTCAATTTGATGGTTTGTAAGATAAGAAAAGATAAGAGAAGATAAGAAAATTGTTTATTAACGTGACCTGTGTGAATTTACATACAGGAATAACACATTTATACAAAGTTGACCACACCCGGCCCATTGGGCCTATAAGTCACCATATATATATACATAATATTAACTCTTAAGTCACATGAAATAAGTTATTCACAAATATACAATAATTTGGTAACAGTGTGTGGAATGAGACATCTCACTCGATATGCAATGTCTATTTTTACACAGTGAAACACCTAATCTTCCCTAATCAGTGTGTGTATACCACTAGACTTATGACGTCATATTTGCATGATCAGCAATAATTGCTCTTGATAAGAATGTAAAAACAATGGTAACTTTTTTTTATTTCTTCACCCTTTTTAATGAAACATGGCGCAGTCTACGCCGCTTACAATGTCCTTTCCCGGTTTTTACAGGAGTTTGATTGGTGATCTAGTTTTTTCAAACACTTCGATGAACGTGTTCTCAAAATCCAGTTTTGATAATGCTCCGGCTGTTGGCGATATTAATAAATTTTGAGAATAGGTTCATCAAAATGTTTGAAGAAACTAAACCACTAATCAAACTCCGTTGAAAAAACGGAGATAGGGCTCTGTAAGCGGCGTAGACTGCGCCATGTTTCATTAAAAATGATGAAGAAATAAAAAAAGTTACCTTTGTTTTTACTTCTAAACCGAAGTAAAACATTTCTGTCCGCCGTAGGATTTGTGGCGTCAAAGTCACGTGGTATACACACACTGCTAATGCCTCAAGGTAGCTAATTTACGGGGGTAAAAAGGGGTTACTCCCAAGGTAATTTATCTACCATACATAGCTGACCTCCTCCTTAGGTAGCTCTTAACAATGAAATTCGCACATTTACGGGGGTGATCATTGATTTTTTCGTGATCACGTAATTCATTAAAAATAGAGTCATTTAACTGATCTAAGAACGTATCATTTCGAATGTATATCTAAAAATCAGATTTAATCAAAAAATGAGTTTCGTCTTCTACAGAGTTTGATTGGCACATTTTACATAGTCTTTGATCAGGGCTTTCTCTGATATATCGTCTAGTCTCGATTATAATAGGTAAGATACCCCACCTGAATTGCGCAAGAAGTGATCGCTCATATTTCTGCAGGTTTAGCAGTGTATAGTGTTCATTTTTAAACTCTTTTTTGAATTGTATATAAGTCCTTGGTTAAGAAGTTGTTTGCAGACTATTCGCCCAAATGTTAACATAGTAAGAGTTCATCTTTTCCTTCACTGTTTTCAAATTGATTATTGTCTTAGTGTTTTAAAATCTGATTAAGTCGAGCTTGTTTGTCGGTTCGTTCGAGGGTCAGAGTACCACTTGCTGGCTTACATTTGGGTGTTGTTTGTTTACCATAACCTGTTAACGAAGTTAATTGCAACAAAATAAAGCTTAAATGGATACTATTTTTACATACATTTATATTTCACTATTTTTTACAAAAAGGGACAGAAATTTATTTACACGACAAATGTGTTAAATCCAATGTCTGGTCAGAAATAGGCATGACTATATAATATGTACCGACTTGAACCCTAGGACTAAAAGACTCGCCAAAGAGAATCGATATCACTCCAGATGTTGTATGTTTGAACCTTACTTGGTCAAAATTTGGTTCCGACATTCGACAAAAGTAATTGAAATCATATCCATCCGTCTTCCACCAGGAAGGAAGGAGTTTAGTTGTCTTGGACAAATGATATTTGGAAAACTGGTGACCAACAATCATGAAACACATGAATTGGTCGCTTGGATATATACGGAATATAATATCGTAGCTTGGGAAAATCCATATCTAACTCGACCTTCGGTCTCGTAAGATATCGATTTTTCCACGCTACTTGTCGTGCAATACGAACCCATTTATCGCTCCTGCAACGTAATATTTCTTTTATCTATGAAGAGCGAACAAGAGTAACAAATATACAGATTCAATTAATTTTTTATTGGGAAAACAATTTTGTAATCGTGAAATGAAAAGATGAATGGCGGATGAATATTTACTACAATATTTTGACGACGCCCCTAGAAAGAATTATAATACGTAGATCCCACCCAATAACATCATCGAATTAAATTTCCATTGTTTTGTGGGAGAAAATAACAACACAATCTTTATTTAGGTTTTTTATTAACTTGACGCTAGATTTTTGATACGTAAAACAGATACGAGTTTCCCACATAGCAATGGTTGCCTGCATATTTTACTACGTAGTGCAGATTTAAAACGGGAACCTCGCTGAAAGTAGTCCGCGCACTGTCTGACGTCACAATCTTGTAACGGCGTTATATTCTTATCAATCATTAATTCATTGGTTTGTCGAATTAAAACAATGTTTTTATTTAAAACATACTGCGATGTATGCAAGCTCTGCGTGTTATCTGAACACTATCATTCTACTGGAACTGCGAAACTAGAGCTCTCGCTGTAACACAAAATAACAGTTAATGTAATATGCATACAAATTCTGTTACAAATATGTATGTAATTTTAATGAAACAAACATAGTTAATTTGTATTTTTTACAACGGAGATTGAATTAGAAGTCGAACCATGACAGAGCCAGATCAGACTTTCGGCTTTGTTAAACTTATTTTAAACGGATATTAGATTAGATGACGAACCAGTAAAGAGCAAGACCAGTCTTCCGGCTTAGCAAAATGTATCTACAACCGAGATTAAATTAAATGTCGATTCAGGAAAAGGCCAGATCAGACTTTCGGCTTAGTAAAATGTTTCTAGAACGAATGTTGTAATTAGATGTCGATTCGGGAAAAGGCCAGATCAGACTTTCGGCTTAGTAAAATGTTTCTAGAACGAATATTGTAATTAGATGTTAATTCGGGAAAAGGCCAGATCAGACTTTCGGCTTAGTAAAATGTTTCTAGAACGAATATTGTAATTAGATGTCGATCCGGGAAAACGCCAGACCAGACTTCCGGCTTAGTTAAATGTTTCTAGAACGGAGATTTAATTAGATGTCCCACTGGGTTAGAGCCAGATCAGACATCTGGCTTAGCAAAATAACACAAAATAGTGATTCTACAAACTCATTCTGTGATAGACTCGTGATATCTAATCAATTAAAAATGTGTCGAATCTGTATCTAGAACGGAGATTTAATTAGATGTCCCACTGGGTTAGAGCTAGATCAGACTTCTGGCCTAGCAAAATATATGTAGAACGGAGAATAAGTAATATGTAGAACCAGGAAAGAGTCAATACTTCATGCATAGTAAAATGTATCTAAAACGGAGATTCAATGAGAAATCGAACCAGGACCGAGCCAGATCAGACTTTCGGTTTTGTAAAACTTATCTCAAACGGAGATAAGATTAGATGTCGAACCAGTGAAGAGCAAGACCAATCTTCCGGCTATGTCGATTCGGGAAAAGGCCAGATCAGACTTTTGGCTTAGTAAAATGTTTCTAGAACGAAGATTTAATTAGATGTCCCACTGGGTTATAGCTAGACCAGACTTCTGGCTTAGCAAAATAACATAACACAATGATTCTACAAAATCATTCTGTGAAAGACTCGTGATATCTAACCAATTAGAAATGTGTCGAATCTGTATCTAGAACGGAGATTTAATTAGATGTCGAACCAGGAGAGAGCCGTGAAATACTTCCGGCTTTTCAAAATGTATCTAGAACGAAGATTTAATTAGATGTCCCACTGGGTTAGAGCTAGATCACACTTCTGGCTTAGTTAAATGTTTCTAGAACGAAGATTTAATTAGATGTCGATTCGGGAAAGAGCCAGATCAGACTTCCGGCTTAGTTAAATGTTTCTAGAACGGAGATTTAATTAGATGTCCCACTGGGTTAGAGCTAGGCCAGACTTCTGGCTTAGCAAAATAACATAACACAGTGATTCTACAAAATCATTCTGTGATAGACTCGTGATATCTAATCAATTAGAAATGTGTCGAATCTGTATCTAGAACGGAGATTTAATTAGATGTCGAACCAGGAGAGAGCCGTGAAATACTTCCGGCTTTTCAAAATGTATCTAGAACGAAGAATTATTTAGATGTCCCACTGGGTTAGAGCTAGATCACACTTCTGGCTTAGTTAAATGTTTCTAGAACGGAGATTTAATTATATGTCGATTCGGGAAAGAGCCAGATCAGACTTCTGGCTTAGTTAAATGTTTCTAGAACGGAGATTTAATTAGATGTCCCACTGGGTTAGAGCTAGACCAGACTTCTGGCTTAGCAAAATAACATAACACAGTGATTCTACAAAATCATTCTGTGATAGACTCGTGATATCTAATCAATTAGAAATGTGTCGAATCTGTATCTAGAACGGAGATTTAATTAGATGTCGAACCAGGAGAGAGCCGTAAAAGACTTCCGGCTTTTTTAAAATGTAAATGAAGATTTCAATTTCCGTTGGTTTGATTAACCATGACCCTACGGAATAGTTGACATTATGCAATTGTGATGTTTGTAATTGGACAAAACGCGGGTAGTTAATTAATTCAATTAGAAATATGAATGATAACATCAATCGGTCAATTACGGGTCATGTCGTAGAGTGTTTAAATCAAATTTCCGTAAATCTGAAAGAGGCCACATCATCAAATTTCATCGCACCAGATATCCATTTTTCATTGATAAATATATGAAGACAAAACTTTGGCTAAAACTTATGCTTACATTTTACAATGCAAATCATAAACACAGCAAACAGAATAGAAAATAATGTGGCAATAGGAGAAACTTTCAACTCGATTTTATGAGTAGTTTTCATAGTCGTCTGCTGTACATTTGAGCCGCCCGCGAGAAAACTAACATTTGTGTAATGTATCGACCCAGATCAGCCTGCGCAGTCAGTGCCAATTGATACGAGCTCACACATTCCGTCTCAGGGTCATATAGGTATAGAGTAATGATTCCTACAACAGAAAATCCGCAGGAGGCGAAAAGTGTCTATCCGGGTAAGCCTGCGCTGCATGCGTAGGCTGATCCGGGTCATTACTTTACGCAGAGTACACAATGTTGGTTTTCTCGCGGGACGGCCCATACTTAGTATTTTGGAAAGGGTTAAGCTGTTAGACCAATTGTTCGATGGCCCTGTATGTACTGATGTCTGCAACAGACGTATTTGATGGAAAGGGTGATCTTCCATACTGGGCAATCTCTATCCCAATTTTGTTTTATATGCTATCTGAAAATGACACAAACATTTGCTCTTTCTTTCCAATAGTTAACAAGTTGATTGACTCTAAAATTATACTTTCCCGTTATGGGTTGATACCTCCTTGTAACGTCAGTAAGTCAGACAGAATGTTAAACATAGCGTTGGAAAAGGAGAATATGCAATAAACGACCCGACACTAATTGAACTGTTTGACCCGATTCTTTGTTGCCTTTTTCAAGATGTTTCATTGTCTTCGTCACATTGTTTAAAGCAGACGACACTTACTGGACAGTTTTAAACTCCTATTCAGAAAGAGGTTTGTTTAATGAAATTGACATGGAAACACGAGCAATTACTCATATAAAATTAATTTTTACTAAAACAAATGATGTAGATCTTTACATAGAAACATGTTTTGTTTTTATATTTTCTGAAAGTCGTGCTGTATCAGTTTGTGTTGTATGTTAGAAAGGGTTAATATGCCGATGGTCACTTAACGCATTGTGGTCTGACGTTTTTCCTGGTCGCTAGCACTGAACTCTTTACTTTACACGTCTTCCATGCTTCCTCAAAACCTTTTTACACAAAATTCTATTTCATTTACAAAAATAACTTATATCAAGTGTATATTATTGCTTTCGACTTACTGGAAAACTCGCAACACTTGATCAAATGATATACCGGATCTAGCCGGTTCATGCATCCCTAGGAAACTCTGTGCGATTTCGTTACCTAGCAAAACCTTGACAACTAAAGTGGTGGTTGTGACGTTAAGAAATAATTAAAATAATTTATCCAATTAACGCATTTTAATTGGCAATGAATAGCCATCACAAAAGCCGTTTTTGAAAAATGCAAAGTACACATTTCTTACCTTGAATAAAACGAGTTTGTAGACAAAGAGTAAACCCATAGCTCAGTGTCGTGTTAAACCTTTTCCTGGTATAGACGGCTTTAATTGTTTCTGAGAGTTCAGTTCACATTAGCCTTTTAGTAGTTTAAACGAATTTCTGATATAATATATTTACTTAAGTCGTCTGTTTTAAAAACATCCGAGGAAAACATGTAACGTATAACAAAGCATGTCCCTATTTTAGATGGTCAAAACAGTGGGTGACGAATCGCAGTACAAGCTATGGAAAGCTATGAAATCCAAGTCTGATGTGTTTTATATGAAATATCTTATTATTTTCCCTTTTGCAACACATTGCAACAGACGACTTTGAAAACAAGTTGCTAATCATTAAAAGTAATTCCTGGTCTTGTGACAATGTTTTCAAACGTCGTCTGTCGCATATACGTCAAAACTCGCATGCAAGTGTGACGGCTTATTAATGCCACTTCTTAACTTAAGTTTTATATTCATCATAGACCCCCATGGTTTACACGGCATTCTTTAAAAACACAACGCAGCTCATAAAATAGCGGGGATTAACATTTTATATACACTTGTGCTAAGCAGCATATTAGATCTGTAATACTCAAGAAAGTTTACGTGGACATACATGTTCGTACCTATGAAAATATACCCACACACGTATGCGTGCATATACACGTAATGCATATATATTTACGTATAACAATTTAAGCAGGAGGAGAACTATATAGAGGTGGAAATTAAAATAAAACACATCACGAACATAACTAGTATGTTATTCTATAACGAATTATACATGCCCTGAAAAAAGCTATTTGAATAGGTATGTATATTACTTCGGCTAAATTGCAATCAACACTGCAAATGCGGAAACACATTGGTACACATTATGGATATTAACTTTAGCAGGGTAGATTGATTCTAAACTATGTAATACACGAATATCTACAATAGTAAAGAACAAAATAATACAGTAGGGTGATATTTCAGGGCTGCTGCTGAAGTTCAATTAAACGCGTGGTTCACGTGTTCATGCCACGCCAGTTAATTGATTTCTTTTTAAACTAAAATTGCCAAAATGCCTCTTGGCGCCATCTTTTGTGATGGTAGGGTATAAAACACGGGACCTGTCAGTCCTGTTTCAGACAACTACACGGTTTGCATCAACAGTCTACACAAACATCGAATTACTATACGGAATAGCAAACATTCGAAATGCTGACACTTGGCTGTCTTTTGCTGCTTGCAGCCTCCGTTGCAGGTATTCATTTATTATATAGAGTTAACTGTTTATAATTTGTACTTGTAAACTTGTTTTTATTAAATATTTTCATTTTCAAAATTCATTTTCAGAACTATAAAATCATTACTTGTAATTTCATTTGATTTTTAAAGTCGTTATCAAATTAGTTCGTATATATTGAGAAACATTGAATTTCAAAGATATTTTCCGATGCTGAATATTGAGAAATAATCAGGAATATATATGTAAGAGACAGTCTACTGAATAATATTATTATGTGTGAAGTATGCCAAATTATGTTGCAAATAACTGAAGTAAAAAAGAATACGCATGGAATAATATACTATCTTCTACTATCTACTATCATACAGTTTTCTAGTACTGGTGATATGAGTTTCTAAAAGCAAATTACAATTTTTGAAAACGCTTTAAGGATTATGCCGAAGATGACCACTGGAATGGTTGGGACATCGCTGTAGACATTAAACATATTGAAACATTGCCAGTATAACATGGTATTATTAGTTTTGATTTACAAGTCAATAGAATCAGAAGAAAATTGAACCGTTCGAATATGTATTTTTGTACGTTAGCAATAATTGCTTTTTCAATACCATGTGTACTATTCTCAAAACATTTCTTTTCGAATGCGATACCTTTAATCCAGATATCAGGAGTGCTGGTGGATTTTTATTTCTTTCCTTTGTCTAAGTTGTTATCGTAGTCATTTTATTATATGCAGATATATGTTGATGCATCTGCAGAACGACTGCCGAATACTTTGGCAAAAAAACCGATTTATTCTTAACGAGCAATATCCTTTTTTTGTCAAAATTTCATGAACTGTTTTCAATAATTTGAATTTCTTATTTAGGCATTTTCATTCTTTTGCAAAAGAACAGACGTGTTGTGTATTCAACGTGTCGGTCAAACTGACATAAACCACTTAAATAATTTAGATGTATGTTCTATGACGGTAAATCCTTTGAAAAGACAATCCATGCATATCAAACATTTACACATTTTCTATTAACAGGCGAAACAGTTTACCTAGAAAATTTGAACAGTGACACTTACAGAAGAAGTCAAGCTCTTGGTCAACCAGAAACGCTTAACTTCCGTTTACGTCACAGTAGCGGAGAGATAGCGCTGAACCTCGAAGAAAACACCAACTTGAACGCCAATGCACCAATCTACCTGAATAGACGAAGTGCAAATGGAAGCAGCGTGGCTGTTCCGATCAGAGTTCCACAAAATAACGTAGGTTTATGTTTTCATTTATATTACATGTTTTAAGAAAGGATTATTGAAGAAATCAGAATTTTGATTTTTATGAACAAGACAGAACTATATTTTCAGCATAACCATTTGTAAAGGGCTTTCGGCCAAAATTAGAAAAAAACAAAAAGCATTTCAACTATCACATCATGTCAAAACTATTATTTTTGTATTCTAAATTATAAACTTTTGTTTAATTATGTAGTGCTGACAATGTTATAAGTAATATGACTTGATAATGTATGGATCTATAGTTCAATTTCAATACTTCATATTTTGCTGATGTTTGATACTGTTCTTATTACTTGCAGCATGTTAAATATCGTATAATCGTAACACCGTCACTTTACTTATGGTTGAACGAAAAAATTCACTCAGAAATGGATAAGATAAATAAGCTCTAAAGGAATAGTAAAATACATGTTTAAATGGAAAAACTATCACACTTTCAGTTAATTCGTAATACATCAAGGCAGTGTTGATTTGCTAGACGCAAACACTTTTCTGATTTAAGAGGATTAGTTTCGTATCGCATGTATTTTAATTCGAAACGACTCATGACTGTTAAAATAGTTAATACAGATGATGTATTTGAAAGGATACCTTTGTCATTGCTGTTTGTAATACCTCAGGACTCCTTCTGCCAGAATACAGAGCATTGCTTTCACTTTTAAATTGGTGCTATATGTGATTGTTTTTATCAACAGATGAAATTCTTCCACGACAAAAGAAATGGCGCCTATGTCAGAAGCATGTGTTACCCTGGTGATCATGGACCCTGTTTCGATACACTGGTAAGTTATTTTAAAATTCGTCCCGTTATTTTCTCTTTGGTATAACAGAACTGACGATACACTCGCTATTTGACCTCTTCAACATCGACAGTTTGATAATCACATTCATATAATAACGTATATTAATGTTGAGGCTTATGACCTCTCTGGTTTTCGCATTATTCAAAGCTACAGTAATGTAAACATAATGTCGCTACGCATCCAATATTTTGTCATAAAATAAACATGAGGTCAATAAAAGATATAGGCGTACAGTGAAGACGCTGGTGAGAATGTGCGTATACAGATCTTCAACAGGGAATTCCCTGTTCGCAGATGCAGCAATAGCCTTGAACCGGCTCACATATATACAAAGATACGGGTGTATTTATATTGCCGAAATATGTACTAGTCTACGTGCGCACACCGGTATGTAATTTGGTCGTATCCCGTTCTAACATACAAGCCATATATAGCAGGCGACGTTTGAAAACACTAAAGCACTACTATGAAATATCTCTGAGACAGAGATGATAATTGAGCGGGGTTTACATATTGTCTTTATTACGCTTAAACGATTGTATGAAGCCTATTGGATTCATCTGTTTGGCGAACAGTGTAACATACTACACTATTTTGGTAAAGTGACTGGCTTAATCGAGAGAGTTACTCCCCTTGAAATCGATACAATTTACACTAACCTTTTCTGACCTGGTATTTAGGCTATATGGATTTATATAGGGACAGATCTTTAAAATTGATATAAAGTCATTAATTTTGTTGATGACAATATATTATAAGTTTTTTTCTATGAGGTCAATATGTCTGCTTTCATTTAATGTAAAGATATAAAAAATAGATTAACTGCCTGATACTTCCATTTTTGATTTTAATAGACAACATGCATTCCTTCTTTATTCCATGTAAATTATTGGAAAATCGCGAATTCTTTATTTTTAAGTCCATTTTTACCGTATTTCCTATTTTCTAAGGAAATTTTATAAGTTATAATCGGAGAGTCTATTTTTAATTCTTTTTAGTCATACAAATTTCAAACAAATATGTTTATGTCTTGATACTTCCATTTTCATTTAAAAATGCAGAAAACGCCTAAAAATGTAAAAATGAATTTTATGTCCGGATCGCGAATTTTCCGGATTAACGGCGTCCGATTTAACGAGGCTCGACTGTATCTGGTAATGACGACTAGATCTATTTTGATCGCTTACTAATGTCGTGTATGTAGATAGGTGGGTGGGGTGCGAATGCGAAAATGAACTTGTTCCAGCTTTTATATATTCAAAGACCTAATATGATTACAAAACGTATTAGGAAAAGAACAATTTAACAGTGCATGGAAAAAAATAAATTAAAGCAATGACTAATTAAACAACTTGTCACCTGTGAATTTGAAGTGTCCATTTTCATGTGCCTTGATAATGACAATTGTTTTTACAACAAAGAGATTTAAGTAATATGTTATTATGACAGTATATAAAAACCGCCGTTACCAATTACCAAGTGTTAAAGACTGATTAGCCAGAGTCTTGTCCGACAATTTTAACACCTTGTCACACCTTGTCGTTTACTAATTAATATACACATTATCAAAACAAACACAGACAAACAAAGACTGCTTTGACATCTTTTGCTCACTTGTGTATGTACTGGTAATGCAAAAAATGTTAAAATGTCAGTGTGAGAACTTTTCCTATTACAGATATCGAGCAGAGTAATGTTAAGATCACCTGCGGGCTTAGTATGAAATCGAATTCGTCATTAAATCTGTTTACAAATAATCGATAAATACAAATATAGGAGCGTAACCGAAGGGCCACAACTCAATTATCGATTTTTGACTTAATCGAAGGCCTGGGAAAGGGACGCAATTCCTGCAAATCTTCATAAATAGTGCCACATGACTCTGATGAGACTGCGCGGATGCGTTGGCTTGTCTGTAATTACACGAGTCGCCGCTGCCGTAAGGTTAGTTTACGCAGAGCGCCACTAAATTATTGAAAATAGTTGAAAATAGTGTGGCAGATAGATGACTTTTTCACAATATTTGAAAAGTTATCGCCAGTAGTTGTTTCTACACGTGAAAAGGATTACAGAAGTTGATACAACGATTGGAATAATGCCTCATTAATCACTTGTTATTGGCATGGTTTACCGACAATTCTGGTTTCAGCAAAATACGGTCTATTTGCTCTTTGGAATTGAAATTGACAGTCGGTTGGTTATCAGCGCTCGTAATAATGCGTGTATCTTGATTTAATATGGAACACGATCTGCAGCAAATGACTTTCAAAACAAAGTGACAAAAAAATGAAAAGTCTCCATGACAGATAGCTTAATTGTTAAACAATCTGACTAAAGTACACGATCTGACCAAATGTATGCGTAGCGTTAATAGAAGATGATTTTAATGAGATTGAATTGTTAAATAAGGTTTAAAAAACAATGTTTTTAAATATCATCTGCTGCTATTGCGTCAAAATGTGCGGAATTAAACTGTGATATTCTTTCTCAAGTAATTCGAATTGTATGATTTTAATTGAACATGTGTAACAACATATTTTCCTTGCTGTATTTTAGGAAGGAAATGTCCTCATCAGTGGTAAAGAGTACAAACTCGAACCAGCCACCTCTGGTGCCGACAAACGCCACGCCGCTCTCGGTGTACCCCACACATTGGAGGTCTTGGAGAGAGTACACAGCACTGGTACCCACCAAACACACACAGGAAGAAGTGTCATGGTTACCTCCAATGACTATGTTGTCCGTGAGTGAAATCTAGTAACACTTATTATAACCTTGCAATATACTTAAATCCCATATACCTATGTCAAGACTGAATAGTGACGTTTTAAAATTGTAATTCAGTACACATAAACATCGTCAGGCGAAAACGAGTCTTATGGCATATCCATAGAGTATATCTGTGCATACGTTCATTCGATCAGGGATTCACTTGACGTGTATGGCTAGTAAAACTGGAAGTGTATCCCTACGGAGCTTTGTATATATATATGTTGTCAGACGCCGCTCCAATAGAGGTAAATACATTGGCTGGTGCTGATAGAGATTTCTTGCTTGATGAAACAACGGTGCAACATCCCCGCTATACGTTTTGGCTTACATATTTGGTTAGGCCTACTGACGCACTATTATGAACTAAGCCCGTCCTATGTTACTTTAAGCCATCTTAATTATCTAAAACGTCTGTCTCGCGAATTGAAGTCAACTGTTTCAAACATTGATAACTGTTTTAAAATGGGCAAAATCTACGCCACGTTATTCTAAGTTGAATATCTTTCTGTAGTACAATCCCTTTCTCAACTAAGCCAAATACATTAAGCATACTTTGGTTTTTAGACAAGAACTCGTGATACAGTACCTTTTACAGAATTGTAACAAGAACATTATGTAAGCCTATATAAAAGCTGACACAAAAAACGCAAATTTAGTATTCTTAAAGATTTTCTCATCGATAAAATGTCACACTACTTAATAATCTCAAAGGTTTTTACAATGATAGAAAGATGCAATAGTTTCTTTCTCAAAGATTAGTTCGTTCAATGATGTTCTTATTGACAAAAAGATGCAATCATTAGTTTTCTCAAAGACTTTCTAATCGATAAAAAGACAAAACAAGCAGTATTCTCAATTTATTTCTTGATAAAAAGACTTAATAAAAAAATATTCTCAAAGATTTTCTTATTGATAAAAAGTCGCAATAATTAGTCTTTTTATTGATTAAACCTTAGCGTCTGAGATAAAATAGCGTTTTAATATGCTTTGATTTTTTTTTTATTAATATGTTTATATTTTAGTTATTATGTGATGTATTATTTTCCAAATAAAATTGATATTTGCATAACATGTCATTGATCCTTCTGATCCATATATGATACTTTTTCTCGAGTTTAACTAACCCTAGGTATTTGCGACCAGTGTTAACCAGACCACACAGCGCATCCCCACAATCTGATCTGTCCCTACATATTCACAAAACATTCGAGAATAATCCGACATAAACTGCATATCTGTATCAGATAACAACGATTTACAAATAAATATTTATCTACACTAGCCAGAAATAGCCTTGGTTTACCTGAAGTACAGCTAGTGTGTACGGTTTGTTCCCGCAACGCCTACTCGATTTAATCTCTACCTGGTCAAAATAGAGGATTAGGAGGCCTTTTAAAGGGCAGTTATAAGTGATAGATTTATGTGGACTTAATTAATTATCATTATGACAAGATAATTGAACATGGTCAGATTTTTTCTTTTATAAACAAAAAATATTATTTTGTATGTACATGTATTACGCTTCAATCTGATTTTAAAGACTTCAAAACTTGTACAGTTGAAAAAAATGGTATTTGGATGAAATGTGATTGAAACGTAATGTTGAAAATGGGCCAATGCATGTTAAAAGCGAAGGCTACTTTCCCCACAACAATTTCAAGTGGTACACTTTCTAAAAAGGCAACAGGTTAGGGTGCTTATTCTGTTGGCATGCGTTTGATTCTCGTCTGCACTTGTAATCGGTTTAAATATATTTAAACTACATAAACAACTACACAAAATAATACAATTTAAACTATTTTTATTTGTTATCATATTAATCAACATAATATAGACAATGAGTATTTGTAAAAATTATTGTGTATGCATAGCACAGATATAACATATACATATATACAACAGCACATGATATACATAAACAATTAGATAGATGCTATTTTCACACAGCTAAGCTCCCAACTGTATGAGTTGGGATGTTGAGTCCACATAAGTCATTAAATCAATCACTCCAGTTTGGTATTTCTCTTTGAGAACTATCAGGCGACGATCAATGTTCAGGTACCGTTAGGTTTTTGGTCTAGTAGTTCCACCTGCAGCTCTCTGAATTCTGTTGATATCGTTGCAGTTCTGAACGTCTTTAAACATCTGTATGGCCGTGAATATATTAGGGTGGGCATGTTGGGTCATTTGTTTAGTTTGCTGTGACATCCTTCAACATTAATAGCTATCAATCTGTAAGAACATAAAGCTTTAACTTAAAGCGACTGAACTCCAGATACCCAACTGTCGAAAAAAAAAAAAAAAAAAAAAATAAGTGTTATTTTTGTATTTGGGGCATTAAAATATGATAAGTGACATATTACATACCCCTATAATCGGTGAGATTTTCTTGTTTTCGATACTTTTTCCATCGCAAATTCTACTCTGTCAGTAACGGGGTAAGTATTTTTAAATAGGAAACCCCTTCATCGGGACAATTGGAAACGACTGAAGTTCACTATATTGATAAAAAACGATGCATTTTCTACCCTGGTTTACTAGGATAACATAAAGAATAACATTTAGGGCGAATTCTATTTTTTTTTTTTTTTTTTTTTTCGTGCCATCTGGATTTCATTCGCTTTAAAGGGCAAATATTTTGTGTGTTTGAATGATAATTTGTTTGTACTACATGTTAAAACAAAATTAAATACAAATAAATAATGTATACGTTAATTATGAATTAATAGCTATCAAACTGTAAGAACATAAAACATGATCAATTTACTCTCTAAGATTGTAATAAAGATATTTAATACTTTTTTTTAATCAATATCAAAAGTTTATAATAAAGAGTTCCAAAGTCATCTACAAAATAAATCTATAATTTACCCTTTACAAGGCCCTCTAATTCCCTAATACACTTTAAGTCGAGTAGGCGTTCCGGGAACACACCGTGTGTACATGTGCAACACTTCATACTTATCAACGGATCAACTGATTTAACCCTTTCTCACATCTAGCAAATAAACACTCTGTATTAATGAAAGTATAATAATTAAATCGAGTTGAAAACATTGTGCAATCTCCCCTTTTGTCACAATGTTTACATCATTCGTTTGCTGGAGAGGCGTAAGATAGCGTTTGTATGTTGTAAACTTTAATGTGCTCATCAATTTGGCAACATATATTTTTAGACATCGTCGATCTTTTTCACAATGTGTGCATATTTTGTTTTGTTTTAACAAAATTATTCTTCTAATCTATTTTAACATCATTTATTTTCAAAGCGGACTGTCCGAAATGCAGTTTGAAAAATACAGTACTTGTGTTGTTTTCAGAAGTTAAATTAAGTGAACCTTTTAATCTTACGGTGGCAAAACGACCGATCCAATCAAAGCGACTAAACAGTAGCTTTAATTAAATCGGTGACGTCACTACCGTAACATTATGATTACCTGATCACATTGCAGCATTATGCGTCAAAATAGACTGTTCTTTACAAAAGAGATCCACATAGACAGTAACACTTTATTTTTTAATGCATAGCTCATTAAATAGTTCGACATTAACACAGGGGAAGACGAGGAAGACGATGAAATCGAAGATATGAACAATGTCCAAGGTCTGACGGAAGAAGATGTTGAGCGATTTGAACGTCTGATGACAAGATTACACCACCAACCGACACAAGACAGACAGAAGAGACAAGCCTCTACTGCTCACGGTGTTGAAATGGTACTCGCTATTGACCATCTAATTTATCAGAGGTATTGACCTTGTTATTTGACGTGTCAGGGCGGGGCTTAAGATATATGTCTATTAACTATTGTTTGTGTTAGATAGGCTTATAACGGAAGGAATCGTGGTCGCGGCTGGTAACCATTCGTGTTTGTCCGGTTTTCACTCGACATGCACTCATTTCTACGAGAACCAGACTGTCTTCGTAAATATCTGTCTAACCCCAAACCCAATATTTAAAAATCACTTTCGATCCGCTCTCTGAAGAGTAAATGAATGGCTACAACAACGTACACAAACATTATATTCTAAGCATTTCCTTGTTCAAGCCAGTTGCATGTTTAAGGTTTTTTTTTTTGTTGTACAGTATACGTGCCAATGTCAATTTTCTTATCGAGCTTTTCGTAACGCACGGTAGCTTCTGTTAAAGGACAACACACAGATAAATATTTCTTTTGAATTTAAACGGTTAAGGTATAACTGCAAGGACTATACAAATATGTAGAAGGCTACACAGTTTTAATGAGTTCATGTATGTAGACAAATATGGGAAGAAACATAAGACTATTGAATATTTAACGAGGTACAGACATCGACGATATCAGGTGTACTTAGAAACCCATTTGAGGGAGGGACTTCTTTATATATGATATATCGAACAATGTTGTATGTCGTATGTTTACCGTTTGAATACAACCATCCTGTAAGAATACCAATTCTCGATCGGTTGAGCCTTTGTAACCCAAGTCTTCATCTCGTCCATTAGCGATACAGACATAACGTCCTTTGCATTTGTATTTACTAATTATTGTTAAATTACCTAGCGAGAGTTTCGAGACAAATACGACAAGTCGAGCACGGGTTTCATTCGCGCAAGTAACTCAATAATTAGTTTAGTTTATGTCAATCTAATTACGCTATCTAACGTGTGATTGGATCGGGCTCGATATGGAGAATATGTTTCTTACCAGGTACTCATTGTGTACCTTTTTAGTTGAAGTTTTTACACATTTGTACTTTTCAGCAAGCTCATTTAAAGCATAATATAATTATTAATAATTTAATCATTTTTGTTTTCATGTCGGGAAAAGCGATGGCTTCCTCATTCTGCAATTATCACCCTTTGGTTTTCACTTACATCCCCCTCCCAATAAAAGCGTATCTTCTTTATCGTTATAACAAATTGAATATCGCGAATAACCGTCATTTACGTGTATGGGCATAGATTTTACTTTGGTTGTTATGTGCGACTTCGTATGCATTACTTTTAGACGCGCAGAGAGGTTTACAGACTGCAGAGCCGTAATTTTGTTTACAGATATTACTTGTTTGAAAAAAAGTTATGTAACGGTAATCATGAACTTCATTGCAAATACTGTGATATACATAAACCAATATTGAAATAGCAAAACACTTCTCTTCTTCTTCTTCTTCTTCTATACTTCTATAAATGAAAATAAAATAAATACTTATCGTAAAGAGAATTGATATCATTCTAATCCATTTTTATACTGCTTTGTATATATATGTGTTGTTTGTGAAAATCTAGATATATTTCTATGTTCCAGTTTCGCAGCTATTAATTCCGGTTCGTCTGTAGAGGAAGTTCTCTTAAAAGTTCGGGAATATTACTCTCACATCATAAACGGGGTACGTTTTATACATTATTATGGATCGATATGTTGCAACAGTAAAATCAGGTAATATCGATATCTGAAATAAACACAAACTCATTAATAACAACTTTAAAATATAGTAGACCTTAGATAAATTCAGTTTTTTGCTTTTATCAAAATCATGGAAAGTGATTTGAACGTAGTACCCCTGATACATACGGAAATATATATTCGTTTTAATGACTTTGTCGTTAGGAATGTCAAGGTCAAAATCTTAAATGGATATCCTGTGATTTTGACGGAAATCTGATATAACGTTGTAACAATATACTTCAACCGTAATAGATGCATGCCTGTTCACAAGATACATCTCACTAGAATCTCCATGTTAAGCAATTTTTTTTTTTTTTTGCCAATCAGCTTTAAAAGAAAGTATTAATTCCAAACAAAGTGATGTGTCGAATGGAGTAAAGGGAACCCAGTGTTTAGTCTTTTTCTTTTCTTATTGAGACGTTTTTAAACAGATAAATGCAGAAATTTGGTAAATGGATGTTTCATATAGTTCATTATTCAAATACACTTCTTACAATTCTAGGTTGACCTTCGTTATGTCAGCATCCAAGATCCTAACTATTCTTTCTACGTCCGAGTTACTGGATTCGTCATCTCAACAGTAAGTCACACTATCTTGTTAACACATTACACGATATACCATATTATTGCTTACCCGAGACTGGTAGATTACATATACCGTCTTAAATAACACAAATAATGTTAATCCTTATCTAGCTGAAATTGTCCTCGAAATTTGACAAGGTCTGGCATTTGTTTTGTGTAATTTTGCAAAGAAAACTTGTGTCGCCTGACTGCACCTGTCTTTACTAATCAGGCAAGACAAAGTGTGACAGACTGTCAATCTAAATAGATGTGATCTCGAAGTGCCGTACGTCCAGGAAAGGCAACACAAACAATGTGAACGGTGTAGACGAAGGTTTCACTGAATAAATGTGTATGTAAGATATGATTTAAAGGGTTGGTAAGTGTGTTTCAATCTGTTTGTAGCAACAAACTGGTTAACCGGTTATATGTTTGTATACGTTACAGCAAGTAGCCGATTCTCCTTGGTTAGATTATTCTGGAAGTTCCACTGATGGTATCGCCGGTCTTGAGTTCATGAGAACGTGGAGACGTGATACCGGTGGCCTGCCGGAACACGATCATGCTGCTTTTATGACTGGGTATGTACAATTGTGTTGCTATAAATAATGGTGCGGTGAAAATGTTAAAATAAATATAATATTAAAAACTCTATTTAGTGCAAAACTGCTCTTTTACCCAATGTTATCGAAATGCTCCCCGTCATCCATTACTTGGATTGTCTAAAGTTCTTTTTTTGCTTATGTTAATATGTTACCTACAGGACTAACGCAGAGATTAATTTGGAAAATGTCTTTCAACAATTAAACTTCTGATTACAATCTTATTGTTTAAAGGGGGCGCTATTAAGAAATTGAAGAATTATTATACTGCCTGTTCTGTAATAATGTTGTTGGATGTAATTGTCATTTATGTTCTGGTATGTCCTCTTTCTAAAGAAATACTCAGGAACTGTATATGCATCCAAATTTAAAAACAAGTTTTACATACTCAGTACTCATTAAGCAATTATTAGAAATATTTGATTGTTTATTTATTATGCTTCGTCGAAGATGAGAACAAATGAAATTAAATATGTTTTTAAACTATAACAACACATGCTGTTATTATTGTAATGTAGTTTATATTTATGCATATGGGCCGACGGCCTTGTATTCAAATAGAAATGTGAACTGTAAAGTATATTAACGTCAATTGAAATAGACTGTTTAATTCAACAATGTTTTCAACTTCACTATTACGTCTCTGTATGTGATACCAGTACAGGCATACAACAAGTTACGTTTTTTTCGCATAAAGCAACTTAATTATATTTTAGCCTAGTCTTTACATTTGATGCTTTGTCCAATCTGTGTACAATACCTTTTTTCGCTTAACGATGTTGAATCTTTTTTTTTTTTTTTTTAGATCAAACATTCAGGCTGGAGGATCGACAGGTGTTGTCGGAATTGCCTACCTTGATGGAGTCTGTACATTTTGGGGTGTGTCGATTAATGAAGAATTCGGATTTTTCCAGGGCGCTGGTGTCCTTGCCCATGAACTTGGTCATAAGTAGGTTCATTGTGTGTTGAATCTTTAGTTTAACATAAACAAAGTGTAATGAACTAAGCAATGAATAGTATAATTGCATTGAAAACATGTGCGAACTTTGGACTGGCTTTCTTCATTGACAGAGGATCGTATATTTTGCATTGTCCGTATAGATTCTACTGTCGCACAATGACTACATTACACGGGCATCGTTCTCTATATTCAGTTTAGTGTGTATTTATCATGCGACAGTTGAACTTCGCCTATATTAAATTAACATATAGTTATTTATAAACGCATGTCGTCAATTTGATGGTGGTCATTACCTTGCATGTCAGTTCGTTCGAGGGTCAGAATACCACTTGCTGGCTTACATTTAGTTGTTGATTGTGTACCGTTACCTATGGAAGCCCTGGAGGGACTTCTTACTTCAATACTTCTAACTTCCATACTTCTAACTTCATTACTTCTAACTTCCAAACTTCTAACTTCATTACTTCTAACTTCATCACTTCTAACTTCTAACTTCATTACTTTTAACTACATTCACTTCTAACTTCTAACTTCATTACTTCTAACTTCCAACTTCATCACTTCTATCTTCTAACTTCATTACTTCTAACTACATTCACTTCTAACTTCTAACTTTATTATTTCTAACTTCCAACTTCCTTACTTCTAACTTCATTACTTCTAACTTCATTATTTCTAACTACATTCACTTCTAACTTCTAACTTCATTACTTCTAACTTCCAACTTCCCTACTTCTAACTAGTAATGAAGTTAGAAGTTAGAAGTGAATGTAATGAAGTTAGAAGTGATGAAGTTAGAAGTTTCGAAGTTAGAAGTGATGAAGTTAGAAGTAATGAAGTTAGAAGTAAGGAAGTTGGAAGTTAGAAGTAATGAAGTTAGAAGTAATGAAGTTAGAAGTAAGGAAGTTGGAAGTTAGAAGTAATGAAGTTAGAAGTTAGAAGTGAATGTAGTTAGCAGTAATGAAGTTAGAAGTGATGAAGTTAGAAGTAATGAAGTTAGAAGTTTGGAAGTTAGAAGTATGGAAGTTAGAAGTAATGAAGTTAGAAGTGAATGTAGTTAGCAGTAATGAAGTTAGAAGTGATGAAGTTAGAAGTTATGAAGTTAGAAGTTTGGAAGTTAGAAGTATGGAAGTTAGAAGTAATGAAGTTAGAAGTTTGGAAGTTAGAAGAAATGAAGTTAGAAGTATGGAAGTTAGAAGTATGGAAGTAAGAAGTCCCTCCAGGGCTTCCATAGTTACCTGTTAACGAAGTTAATTGCAACAAAATAAAGTTTAAATGGATACTATTTTTACATTCATTCATATTTCAATATTTTTACAAAAAGGGACAGAAATTTATTTACACGGCAAATGTGTCAAATCCAATGTCTGGTCAGAAATAGGCATGAATATATAATATGTACCGACTTGAAGGTCACTTAGGATTAAAAGACTACAAATAGAATGGATATCACTCCAGATGTTGTATGTTTAAACCTTACTTGGTCAACAATTAGTTCCGACATTTGACAGAAGTAATTGAAATCATATCCATTCGTCTTCCACCAGGCTAGAAGGAGTTTAGTTGTCTTGGACAAATGATATTTGGAAGACTGGTGAACAAAAGTCATGAAACACATGAATTAGTCGCTTGGATATAACATATATAACAAAAAATTACAGAAAATATAATATGCAGTAACATTGAGTTGCTGTATATTTTTAAATTGAGGAATTCTGTTACAAATGTGTATGTAATATTAATAAAACAAACATAGCTCATTTGTAATTTTTACAGTTTGGGCGCTCCTCACGATGCTGGTGATGACCAATCCGCATGCGACGTAAACGCGGATTTCGTGATGGCGCCATTTGTACCAAGGCTATCTTCGACATCTACAACAATAAACCCTTGGAGATTCTCCAGTTGTTCTATTGAGTCTTTTAAAAATTACGTCAATAGTCTTGGGTAAGAAATCAGTATGTGTTATTGTCAGATTAGTTTGAACATTAAAGATTATATGTGTGGATATTCGTACTTTCTTTGTGCATTATAATATCGATGCGTCTTTCATGTTTGATATAATGACAGTATTTATAGTCAAAACTATTCGGAACTAAATTTAAGTTTTATCGGTATGCGTTAACATTTTATAATAGAAATTGAGTAGTGCTTCACGAAAAATCGTCATTTGCTCTCATAACACTTGTTCTTGTAAATACCTGAATAATTATTATTTTCAGAACCGGTTCGTGTACACTTGATACTGCTGACATCTATGACCCAGAGGAGTTCGCGAATTTTAACAGTACATCGGCCGGTCAATTGTACACTGAAGACGAACAGTGTGAACTTTTAAGAGGAGCTGGTGCAACATTCTGTTCGGTAAGATGAATTTAAATCAAATTGTAAACTTGTTACAAGTGATGACTCTAAATAAGGACAAGTGAGTACTTGTAAATAGCAATAGAATGATAATTATTTTAATTGAATTATGATTATCAGAAAAAAATCACACTTGGGTAGCTTAGAAAATGAAGCCAAAAACAGAATGATTTTAAAACCTGTATAATATTCTCTATTCATAACCAATTTGTAGATTCTTCCAGGATTATTCCGGTGATGGTTTGTTGCAGTTTCCATTGACCTCGTCTTATAACAATTATAATTAATAAACACGTTCTTTGACACCGGGAATTTTCTAGACTAAATAACTATTCTAGGCGAAAACATGCAGAAGAGTATTAATTTTGTTTGTGTTTTACCTGGAACTGGTATGTTGGTAGGATATAAACATTTCTAAGGATTCATCAAACTTGATCTTGACCTTTTACATATTAGTCATGGACATAAAATGATTAAGGTGTCAACATGCTAGGTTCGATAACGATTGACTTAGAGAGCGCGAATATGATTTAAAGTATTGTTCCTTTGTGATTTCGTTCCCAAAATCAAAAGGGATCTTAATCGTTGCATTTGTGAAGGTCGTACCATCCGGATACTATCAGTACCATAAAAAATCATCTTCGTTCTAAAATATAAGTCGTAAATCTTGCATATTTTGATATTTCATTATTTAAATAGTATTTGATTTGTGCAGGGTAACCGAGATTCCCAAGGTGTTTGCCGAAGATTTGGATGTTCTAGTGCCAAAAGTAACTCTTGTTTTACAAACGTAGCTGCTCGGGGAACCAGCTGTGGAAACGGAAGGGTAAGGATCGATGAAGTCATCATTTGATTAATAAATTGAGTCAATTATGTAGAGAAAGAGGTTTTGTTTTTTTGTGTGGTTTCGGTCTACGCTTATAAAAGTAGTTCAACACACGTACCTTTCATTAAAAAACAGTCCATACTATTTTTAAAATACGCACCTCGAATATTTAAGTACATCAACTATCATCGTTATTGATATGTCCCATTAAAATAGCCGGCGAACTATATTAGCGAAATCGGACATGTCTATGGAAAGAGGATGCTTCTTTTTCCCGATAAAGGCAAGACTTATCGATATGAACCTTTTAGAATCGGAGAACGTGCTGTATCAAATCAAGTCTATTTTTATACACTGTTGTAGACATGCTTCCGCAGATTAGGACATAACTTTAGTACAGTTTTGTATCTTTTTATGTAGAAGACGTCATCATTTGGCGAATTTACAAAATGTACAGTTGTCACTTTAATATACATCAATAACGATTATAAGGCCCTGTTCTATAAGGAGTCATTATACGGTAAGGCTTGCCAGAAGGGGAATATTAAACATTTCATGGTTTAAACAAATAGCATGTTCCACTAGAGAAATGCTCCTAGGAGTTGTGCAGCAACTCCGTTGGGACTTAACACATGGGGGTGTTAGTTACAAACATATCGGGCAACAATCCTAGTTTTATCTGAACTAACGTAGACGCGTACAAGTGTAAACTGACAGGGAAGGTTCTGCTGATGCAAAGTTGCCCTTAATCTTGACTTTTTGCAGATGCACCACGTTACTTGTTCGCCCCATGCGGATCAAATGTATAAAACTGACTACTAAAACAAGTTATATCGACAAATTATCTCTTCACGTAGTGTTTAAAATCCCGTTGAAAGGGGGAAATAAACCAAGGAAACTGTGTAAGATCACTTGTGGGCTATTCTTTATTTATATATATGTTGTTGACCAATGACAAGTTTGTAAATAATATGCGCTGTTTAAATTATTAACAGGGAAACAAAATACTATGTTGATTAATGGGTTAGTTTTAAAGAGGCATCCAGTAGGTAATCTATATTACCTTAATCTAACGTTATATATCGGATGAAGTATCCTGATGTCTAAACCTTATTTTCATTTTTGAACTTTGTTTATCGATCTCAAGAAACTTAAGGGTTTGATAAGTTGATATGATATATTGCAGTTTATCATTTTTGATGTTATTTCTACGTTTCTGCAATGGATAGGTATATATTTGTGTGTTCCGGAGCACTCGGCTAATCAGCCTTTTTTATGAGAGAGTGTTGGCCTGTCACTAGGTTTGGTTAACCTCGAACCTTTTACGAATCGCTTGCTTTCCAGGGTTTCTTGGCTTTATAGACATTTGGCAAGTTTGAAGCATTCAGTTGTGTTACCCTTATAAAACATAATATTTGTTTTTAGTATCAATATGTTCAAACTTATTGTATTGCTAAACTTTGATTATGGATCTCAACAAAATTTGAATTCTTAAAATATTTGTTATTTATAGCTTAACTTTTCACCATTTGAGCTTTCTTTTCTCCTTTTCTGCAAAACATGTACAACATATATAAAGGCAGTTACTGTATCGATTTATAACATTTGATTTGAAGGAACGCATGTTTTGGCTATTATAAAAATGCGGCCTACCGTTCTTCGAAAAGCTATCGTTATTATAATTAGATCATTATACAGCAATTTTCGTATGAAATACATTTCTTCCATACAATAATAATTGTTAAGACGTTATCAATATTACTTTTAAAAGTTATATTTAAAAGGCAAATATTTTGTGAATTGGTATTCATGTACCATAGACACTACAAGTACATATACTTTTAAATAATATATTGTCATTTAATCAAAATGACTGTAAAGCCGAGATCGAGCATTAACAATTTTCAAATGTTATTTACTATGAACACCCTTAACACTAGAGTACAGAACCTAGAAGAGAAAGTCAATGACATTCAGGTTAACAACGCCTCAATTTCAAACAGATTGGATGTGCTAGAATACCAAAGCATTAACCTTGAAGCCAGATCACGCAGGCTTAACCTTCTTTTCCGTGGAATTCCAGAAACAACACTGGGAAATGAGAATTCACAAACATTGGTAAAGAGTTTTATTAGAGATTCCCTTGAACTCGCTAATGCAGACGACATAATTATCCAAAGGGCCCATCGACTAGGAAACCCACTTAAAGTCGCTCATAACAAACCTAGACCTATTATAGTCTGTTTCCTTAATCAGTCAGACTTGGAAACGGTCCTCAGTAACTCTTACAAACTAAAAGGCAAAAATCATCTTAGCATAAACAGGGACTTTCCTAAGGAAATCGTACAAGCCAGATCCCGTTTGTGGGACAGATTCAAAAGAGAAAAGACCAACAACCCTGGTAAATCTGTGAAAATGGTATTTCCAGCAAAACTACTAGTCGGGGGAAAAGTGGTACAAGATGAGTTCCCAGATTGGAACAAGATTCTATATGAAGGTAGGGTTAAACCCCTAATCTCACAAGACAGTGTAAGAACTAGTGATATATCTAGCAATAAAGTTAAAGTGCCAAACAACCAGGGAGGAAATGAATATTCACCGCTAAGACACAATAAATTTAATGTCCTATCAGAGATCCAGATAGACATGGACACGCAGGAAGAAGTCGAACCAGGACGAGAACCAATCGAGGAAGAAGACAACTATAGTCAGGCCATGACAAACTGGGAAAACCGCCAAATAACTGCCACAAGTAATTCAAGTGTCAGTCCCCGTAGTGAAACCGGACAGGAATATTAGAACAGTGGGGGGAATGCTCCCAAATCCAGTGTAAAACCGAAATCTAAACAAACAAGAAGTATTAACTGCAGTTTAAAGATTGGGTCTTTAAACGTATGTGGACTAAAGAGACGATCACAGTTCCCAGAGTTTACAACTCTTATTCAAAATTACGATATTTTCCTTGTTAGTGAAACCAAAATGGATCAATACGATCAAGTCATTATACCTGGTTATCACTTTATAAATATACCTAGAAAACAGAAAGTCGTAAGACGTTCTGGTGGGCTGGGTGCATTTATAAAGGATAATATTTTCCAATCTGTCGAGGTAATCGCTTCCAAATCAGACTACGTGTTTTGGATAAATCTTCATGAGGTAAACACTGTCCCTACAAAAAAAGTACATACAGTGATAGGTATAGTCTATGTACCGCCATCGCAATCAAAGTATTATAGTCACGAGTACTTCAACATGTTTTCAAATGAAGTCAATGATATGTGTTCTAAATATGATAAAGTATTATTGTGTGGAGATTTCAATGCACAAACTGGCAATTTACCCGATTATACATGTCAGGATGATTTCCTATCCAGGTACTTTGATTATGACGCTGAGATGAATAACTTTATGGACCAAAAGTCGATAATTCAGCAAAAAGGTATTAAACTGATCAGAGACTCAAATGACTGCAAAAGAAATAACCATGGTTATCAATTGTTAGATTTATGTAAAAATAATAATATGATAATTGTGAATGGTCGAAATGGAATGGAAACAAATGGAAATATGACCTTCCGAAACACATCATTTATCGACTATTTTGTTGCTTCTATAAATTGCTTTGATAATATCAAAAAATTTTGTGTAAAGGAGTTAGACTCTTTATTCTCCGATGGTCATTGTCTACTAGAATGTGATTTGATGTACTCTAATACAAATAACCAGAATGTTAAAAAACAAAAGGATAGTTATCCAGTGAAAAAGCAATGGGACGAGACGTCTAAAAATCGATTTAATGACAATTTTTCAGATGATGCAATCTCATCCCTTTTATATGAACTTCACTCCGTGGATATCAATAACATAAACCAAATGGAAATTGACCAAGCAATAACAAAGTTGAACGACATGTATATTGACTGTTCACAGAAAACATTTAAACCCCGCAGAGGGACTGTAACATCAAATAAATGCAAAAATAAACCATGGTATGGCTACCAATGTAGATTAGCAAAAAAGGGTTATAACAAAGCTAAAAACAAATTTCATAAAAATCAATGTACAAACAATAGAAATGAACTAAAATGGAAAAGTAAAATATACAAGCAAACTATGAATAAACACCTAAATACTTTTAATAGAAAAAATGAAAGTAAATTAAGAACAATGAGCAGTGAAAGCCCCAAAACATACTGGAAATATCTGAAAACAATGCGGAAAAAACCTAATTGTGATGCTAAACCAGATGTAGATAGTCTTTTCAACTATTTTAAAACAATTTCTAATGATGAATTGCATGATACAGATGACATCAATTTAAACATACAGGTTACAGATGATAGCAGTGAAACCCTTAACTCGCCCATAACAGGACAAGAAATAAGCAATTGCATAAATTCTTTAAAAACTAATAAATCACCAGGGCTTGATGGTATCCTAAATGAATACATAAAGTACTCTAAGAATAAACTTATGCCACTTTACATAAAGTTATTTAATACAATACTAGACACAGGAATTATACCTACACACTGGTCAAAGGGTGCTATAGTCCCAATATATAAACTTAAGGGTGACCAGTTAAAACCAGAAAATTACAGACCTATAACCTTATTAAGCTGTTTAAGTAAATTGTTTACCTCAATTCTTGAAAAGAGATTAAGTAAATTTCTGGATGAAAATACTATCCTTCATCAAAATCAAGCTGGGTTTAGAAAAAACTATTCAACCCTTGACCATATCTTCACCCTTAATTCTATTATAGAAATTATGAAACATAGCAAAAAAACACTATACTGTTGTTTTATTGACTTTTCGAAAGCATTTGACTCAGTATGGAGAATTGGTCTCTGGAAAAAACTTCTAGATATGAATATTGGTGGAAATTTTCTTCGATTAATTAAAAATATGTATGCTGACATTAAATCGTGTATATCTGTCGACAACAATTTATCGGAGTTTTTCTCGATAAATTGTGGGGTCAGACAGGGCGAAAACTTGTCCCCGATATTGTTCTCTCTCTTTATAAATGACCTTGAAACATACCTAGACTCTAAAAATAATAATGGCATTTGTTTCCAAAACCCTGACATCAACACTCTAATAAAAATCCTAATCCTCCTTTATGCAGACGACACAATCCTATTGGCAGATAATCCAAAAGACCTACAAAAATGCTTAAATGACTTTGCTGACTACTGCAAATTGTGGAAATTAAATATTAATATTGACAAAACCAAGATTATGGTCTTCGGTACTAAAAAGTCTAAAGTAAAATTCCATATTGAAGAAAATGACCTAGAGCAAGTCTCACAATATAAGTATTTAGGGACCTTTTTTGCAGCAAATGGGAAATTCTTACATGCAAGAAAACATGCAGTACAGCAGGCCCAAAAAGCACTGTTTTTCCTATACAAATGTATACAAAACCTAAATCTGCCCTTGGATCTTATATTTAAGCTTTTTGATCACACAATCCTTCCCATACTCCTGTACTCAGTTGAAATATGGGGATATGAAGACTACAAACTACTTGAGACAATGCATACCAAATTCTTAAGAAAAATCTTACAATTAAAACAAAGTACACCTTTATATATGTTGTATGGTGAGTGTGGAAGACTACCACTTGGTACTTTAATCAAAAGTCGAATGATAAGCTATTGGAACCGGATAATAACTGGTGATAAAAATAAGATATCACATACAATTTATAAATTCATGTTAAATATTCCAAATTTTGAATCCAAATGGATCTCAAAAATAAAAAGTATATTGAATGAAGTAGGGAGGACAGATATCTGGCTTAACCAGGAGTACATTTTAAATAAAAATCTAAATAAATTAGTAAAAATCATTCTCACAGATCAACATCAGCAGAAATGGTACAGTGATCTCCAAGTTTCTAACAAAGGTAAAACCTATAGTTTAATCAAGCAATCAATTTCACTTGAAAAATATCTTGTAACCCTACAAAAAAAAGACTACATAAATCTATTGAAATTCAGAACTGGTAATCATTTTCTTCCTGTTGAAGTAGGAAGATGGAATAATGTAGATATCTCCCAAAGAAAGTGTACGCTTTGTAACCAAAATGATATCGGTGATGAAATGCATTATGCCCTGAAATGCTCTTACTTTAAACAACCTAGAGAAAATTATATTAAAAAATATTTCTGGACACGACCAAACATTGTTAAATATCAGCAACTTATGTCATCAACTTCACCCAAAGAAATCTTCAAGTTAAGTAAATTTGTGAAATGTATACTTGGGTACTTTAAAGAAACAAACCATTAATTACCAGTAAAATTATTATGAGTGTGTATCTGTTTATGACAAAGATGTAAGCATATCTCTCCCAAACAGTATTTATTCTATGACTCAATAAATTCCTATATTGTGGACACTCAAAAGAATTGTCTCTCTGAGTGGACTCTCTTGAGTATCCATAGTATAGGGCTGGGAGACCAAATGGAATGAAAATATGTTTAACACCTCTTATAAATCTAGAAACTATGTAAATAACTTAGATATGCTAGAATTACATGTCAAATAACATGAAATGTTACCAACACAAACTCAGTAATGCTGAGCAAAGTTGAGTAGAGACTCTTTTGAGTATCCATAGTATAGGGTTAGGAGACCAAATGGGATGAAAATGTGTTAAACACCTCTTATATATATAGAAACTATGTAAATAACTTAAGATACACTAGAATTACATGTCAAACAACATGAAATGTTACTAATACAACCTCAGTAAGGCTGAACAAAAGTTGAGTATGTGATCAATTGATTCTGCATGCCAATGCAGATAAAACTGCAACTGTCTCCTAGACCGTCACATCTTAACATGACACGAATAATTGAATAATTGAATGTACAGCTAGATGCATCAGCATGGCTGACTGTCCGTCTAGACAGTCTGGACAGACAGCCTTGCTGATGGACAGAAGAACATCCACCAAATACGATTACACTTTCGGATAATAATACTGATATACATTTAATTACATGTAACTGACTCACATGCTTCTATCCTGTCAATCTGGACCTTTTCTCAAACTTTCATAAATGTCTATTTTCTACCTCTGGAGCTTGAATATTCCATCAATCATTTACCACTATAACGTACATAACACACGATCCAATCTTAACACATCCTTTCACACTATTGTGAAATTACAATAGAAATTACAGCACTTGAATGTGAACATTAATTTGTTCAAAACTACACAAAATCTCAACACATATGTAACAGGTCAAAACTAATACAACAACAACAAAAACACAAAAACCCGAGAATCTAAAAATAGAATATATTTAGATCTACTTGAAGAAACTATAGTCTCTACACAAAATTAGCTAGGCATTTTACCCCCCAAGGCAAAGGAAAAGATAAAAATCGCCTTCCTAAAATACATATATAACATCTGATAATATGGAATGCTCTCTCTCTCTCTCTCTCTCTCTCTCTCTCTCTCTCTCTCTCTCTCTCTCTCTCTCTCTCTCTCTCTCTCTCTCTCTCTCTCTCTCTCTCTCCTCCAACCTCTAGCTATCACGTGACATTATATGTATTTAATTTGTAAGATATATTGTTATTTTCATGTGTCTCATTTTGAGACTTAGAAAAAATAAACGATTGAAAAAAATTGAATTGAACAATACCAAATACATCAGAAAAGTTTAATAAACCTCATTTAAGTCGTTTCTCAGTCTAATGCTATTTTAACATAAAATCAAATACCATTCTGTTTACGGTGGTTATGTCTTTAAAATACAACATTTTATATTCTCATTTGTATCATGTTATGTGTATTTTATTCTGGAATTATTATTTTTGCAGCGTTGTGTCGAAGGACTTTGTCAACGTAAGTATTTAATCGTTTGTTTGAGAAGACTTTGAAATCTTCTTGAAATCCTGAGCATAAAAGAAGCTTAACATTTAGGTACAACTGTAAACAAAACACATTCGCAATTCCAAAAGCTGTCATTCTAGCGAAATGTCCGTGTCGTCCGTCCGTACATTAAGCAGTAGTTGCCACTACATCAACTAACCGTTAAAAGTATACAGATACAGAGACTGCAGTCTTAATGTAATATTATTGAAACTTTCACAGATCATGTGCCTCTATTGGCGCATACAACAATAATGAATACAATGGGAAATTGATCAATCATTGACGAAACTCTAGAAATAGCTATCTAAGCAATCATATGAACTACATTTGTAATAGTATCTTTTTTGTCACTTTGCGTGTTTAATTGGATGCATACAACTTATCAACAGGAACAAGAGAACACAATTATTGACTTAATACATCCTTGCTAACATTTAATAAGTGCATATAGGAAATAAAATTGAAAAAACATCGACAATTTGAAATCATCATTAAAGTTGAAATTTGTCCATAAGAGACCACAGATATTTTCTTTTCTACAAAAGGTGAACGACAAGTGTGTATTTTACCTCAATGTAATAAAAGTTAGAAACAGAAAAGTCAATTTTTAAACATATTCCATCTGAATCTTTTGGAACTTGCTCTGTATGATTGTTTATTTAACAACATGAACAGCCACTCCTTGTAGAACGATTCAAACCCTTATTAGCCTTCTTTTAAATTCTTGAATGCAAATATGGGACATCAGCTCAAGGTAAGTGAAATATCTGATGAGACTGTTTGTATTCATAGGATTTTCTTAGCATATTCATACTTCGTAAGTTCACCCATCGTATCTAATTAACACAGCTTATTGTAATTAATTCCATTTAAGTTTCCATAATGCTATTATAAAGTGATACTAGCCGTTATAATGCTTGATTTCTCTATCTATATCAATTTGATGATTAAAGTAGTGGATAACCCAGGACCAACGAACCCTCCTACAAACCCACCAACGAACCCGCCAACAAACCCACCAACGAACCCACCGACGAATCCACCAACTAACCCACCGACAAACCCACCAACCAACCCACCGACGAATCCACCAACCAACCCACCGACGAATCCACCAACTAACCCACCGACAAACGAACCAACCACCGATTTTTCATTCCCACCTACAAATGCCACTGGCTTCCCAAGTACATCAACTGAATTTCCGAGCACCACTCCAGGTATGATATGTTTATTATTATTATCATAAAATCGAAAGTTATAACATTTCTGATTAGCTCTACCTTTTAGCTGGACACACAGAGTTGAATGTCTAAATATCTATGTAAATAAAAGATGCATGATAAAGGTTATTCTACAGGTATACAGCACTCAGTATACATACATATATATATATATGTGGCAGGTTTATTGTGTTGAAATAACTGTTTTTTCAAATCTTAGGAATTGATTAGCAAACCAAGTCATATTTCTTTATTAACAATCTATAAGCCAAACGTATGGGTTCGGGGTATAGTAATACCTATAATTAATCATGTTTACAAAGCCCATTAGCCGATTTCTTCATATTTTTTGTCATTTAGGGTGTTTTGGGTTCCTTGTTGTGTTGTTTAACAAATCATGACTATGCCCCTATTAAATAATATAGGTTGTCATTTGTGAAGAGTGAATACATGAATCGTTTGCAGTCTTCCCAAAGTCTGAACAATTCAGCCTAAGTATGCTGTGCAGGCTAACCAGGACAGACACTTTTCACATCCTGTGGATTTTCTGTTTCAGAAAGCATTACTCTATACTTCTATCTCCCTGATACGGAATGTGTTGTCAGCCCGGATAAGCCTGCGCGGACTGCGCTGGCTGATCTGGGTCGATACATTACGCAGAGTCCACAATGTTTGTTTTCTCGTGGAACGGCTCGATTATGTTTAACCAAGACGAGAATGCTTATCACATTAAAAGTGCTGGGTATTCATCTTTCTATGTTTATTTTCATGAAACGAATCACAAGGGTAATGAAAATGTATTGACGCCATATACATATATACATATTTACAAAACATTTGTTAAACGTTTGGGGAAATAGAACACACTTTGGAAAGACACTACATTCGCATTATCAATTATGTCAACACCATTTGTTTTAAACAACACATATTCAATTCAATACATATATAAAAGTACAGTCTGGCGAGTTGGCGTCTTATTGCATTTGCATACACTGAAGACTCGGCTGAGTATTCATTATTCACCTGAATGTGATTTAAACCTTAATGCTAATTCTGAAGATTAGCTAGAAGTGTAACCCTACTAAGTGAACGATAATGTTACTTTTAATGATGTCAATCCGGAAAGTCAAATAGAATAAATTATAGAATTGGAGAAATATGTTAATCGTTTATATTAATAATTTAATATCTTTTCAAAAATTGAATAATGCGTTTTTTACTTTCGTATGTTTTTAGGATTAGAATGCATCAACTACGGAAGAGGTGGTTTGAACTGTTATCAACTCCGATTGTTCTTTGGAAATAAGGTTAGAATGTGCAAACGATTTGCTGCCGACTGCTGTAAAACGTGCCGTAAGTGTAGCTTCAGTCTGCCTACTTGTTTCTTGAATATCATCAAGCTAAAAATGGAACGTGCTGCATATGCTATCATTCGAGGCGCAAGCCAGTATGAGCCGCCTACCTACATATCAAATTTACGTCGTTATTCTTTCCCACATGAATGCGGCTTTATAAGCATTGATAGCAGTTTAAAAATGTATTAGCAAAAGAGAAAATCGAACACCAATAAAGTTTGTCTATTTTCAACAATATTAATGTTTTGTTTTGAGTCTTGCTATACAGGAAGACAACACAATTCCCATGTGCTGTTAGTTTTTAAATGCCAAATGTAAATTTTCAAATAAGATCAACAATAATTATATCATATCAGGACGATTAAATCCGCCAGCGCAATTATTCAACTTTCATATTTAGAGTTTTTTTATATTTTGGTCTAGAAATTTTCATAGTCGTATGTAGTAAATATTCTGAATATGGGAAATGACTACGAACAATGTAATGTCAAAGACAAAACTAGACGGGATGCACTTATTGTTTCAATTGCACGGGTGCCTTTTGTTTTAGAGATGGAAGAGGCTACATGGCCCTGTATTGCTTGACTTTTATTTTCAAAGTATTTACTTGTTATTTCAAAAGTGTTGATAATTACATCTTACAAAGCCATTACAATAACTTTTAATACTTGGTGAGTGATGATTATATTAGCGTCGTCAAATTGAGCATCGAAACAGGAAAATATACTTTCTGACACTTGGACTTCAGCGATCGTGTGTGTGGACATTCAAGCATACATAAACTAACGAGACGAAACTCTGAGCAGATTGTAGTAATGTATGGCGTGAAATCAAATAAAAGTGAATATCCAAAGACATATATCCTTTCGTCAAAACACATATCAGGTGAGGGTAACGTTGTGTCCTTTATCATTCAGAGACTGTTTGCAAGAGAGACAGGACCGTCATAGGACGTGAAGAATACACATGCGATGATCTTATAAATGTGTTTGGTTTTGAGGAAGCTTGCACAATGTTTGCGTTTGAGTGCTGTGCCACCTGTTCTACAGGATTCAGTAAATAATACTGGGTAAGTTGTTTATGACCTATATACACGTTCCTAGATAATTTGGTTTAGGCTATCCTTGCCGTCAAAGTGCACCAATCGATAACTTCTTTACGTTTTTAATGTTAGTGAGCATGCGTGAAATGTTAGGCCTCGGGTCTATATATATATACATATAATCTTTTTTTTTTTTTTTATTGAGAGTCAATACATAGAAAATCATTGTTTCGACAATATACATCGGGTACAATGTTTTTCAATGAGAATGTCGCCTGTGATACTTCTTTTGAATTTTTAATAGATTATTGCTACCTAACAAAATTGTCTATTTGAACAATTTAGCTGCTTCTATCAATTTCTGACTATACTATTTAGAGTCGTCTGAATTGAAAACTTCCGTTGAAATATATTAAGCCAAAAAATGGTTTATATTAGGAGCATGGATAGACACCATCTGTAAACGAACCGTTCAAATAACTTACATGCTTACATGACGAATACACGTGGTTTTATTCGGTATATATGTACGTTAGCGACGAGGGCCAATTGTCGATAGCTCAGACGTTAACGACGAGGGGCCAATTGTCGATAGCTCAAACGTTAGCGACGAGGGGCCAATTGTCGATAGCTCAGACGTTAGCGACGAGGGGCCAATTGTCGATAGCTTAGACATTAGCGACGAGGGGCCAATTGTCGATAGCTCAGACGTTAGCGACGAGGGGCCAATTGTCAATAGCCTAAACGTTACTGACGAGAGGCCAATTGTCGATAGCCTAAACGTTAGCGACGAGGGGCCAATTGTCGATAGCCTCAACGTTAGCGACGAGGGGCCAATTGTCGATAGCCTAAACATTACTGACGAGGGGCCAATTGTCGATATCCTAAACGTGAGTGACGAGGGGCCAATTGTCGATAGCATAAACGTTAGCGACGAGGGGCCAATTGTCGATAACTCAGACGTTAGCGACGAGAGGCCAATTGTCGATAGCTCAGACGTTAGCGACGAGGGGCCAATTGTCGATAGATCAGAAGTTAGCGACGAGGGGCCAATTGTCGATAGCTCAGACGTTAGCGACGAGGGGCCAATTGTCGATAGCTCAGACGTTAGCGACAAGGGGCCAATTGTCGATAGCCTAAACGTTACTGACGAGGGGCTAATTGTCGATAGCCTAAACGTTAGTGTCGAGGGGCCAATTTTCGATAGCTCAAACGACTATCAATAAAGGGGTCGTGAATCCGAATCAAAGCCCGGACCATTTTTTCCCGATATGCTTGTGACTAACGTCATTCGTCTTTCACAATTGTGCTAAATAGTCAATATGGGGATGTAGTTAGCTATCTGTTTAGAGTATAGTGTGCAATACTAGTGCGAAATAAACCAGGACTCACATTAGGTGAACTGGTCGTCGTTATATAACTTAACTATCGTTAAAAACCGCGTTAAATTCAAATCAATTAATATATCAATCGACAAGGATCTTAACTGTTCTCTAAAGATATTTTGATATTTGAAAGAAAAAAGTGTCGCCCCCACATATTTCAAATGCTAGCATCCGTTATAGTTCGCCAAAACTGAGATGCAACAACAACCCTTCCTGCCTGACGAGACTCATTTCTCTTTCTTGTTTATTTCAGTACCATCAGGCAACGACTTTTGAAACCCCAATATCGAACCAAGGACTGTATGAACAACTTTCTCTGTTCCATCCGGACCAGTTACACACGTTCTAACTTCATGTCATGTTTATAAACAACGTTGTGACACAGATTATGTCCTACACAACTATTAGCCAGAAGAAAACATTAAAACAATATTCTGTATTAATCGGACTGGATTATCTACAATATTGATTAAACGATACATTTCCATTCTAACAGTTTCTTGGTTAAACGAATAATGTTTGTTTAAATAAAAATATAATCATTAATTATTCAATGTTGTTTTGTGTGTTTATTGGGAAAGGACTATATGTTTATTTTATCTAAGCAATAAACTATAGATTGTCCGATCAAGATAAAAGGTATTATGTAAAAGAGTGAATGTACGAACTGTGAAAGGGAGCAAAACATATATAACCCCCTATCCCTCATACAGAAGTTTTTTGATGCACCAGTAGCAGTCGCTTTTTGAAAACATTCTGACAAATGTAGAAATTGCTTAAACGAGCAATTTCTAATTATTTCACTATAATTTCAACTTAACATGTAGTTCACCTGAGCCAGAGGCTATTGTGACTGGTCTTCGTTTGTCGTCCGTTATTATTAATATTATTCTCATTACCATTGAATTGTGAATTTCTTGTATACACATGTGCTTTTGTAAATCTTCAATTTATGGAGGAAATAAAGAAATATATGTCTGTCGTTCGGCATCCTATTTTGATTAAACTTTACATGGATGTTCATTTCAAAGTTGTTTAACGAATTGAATTCCATGCGAAACACTGGTCTCGATGGCATCGGAAAGGAAGCATTTCTTGTACTGGCATATTAAAAACGTTAAAAAACTTATTGTCCAAAAGAACTGGTCTGATTTGATAATAATTTGGCACAAATGTTTCTTGTGGAACCCTCTACAAGGAAAATTCAAATTATTTCGATTGGAAAACATGGCCGCTAGCGGCCAGGGGGCGTAGCATGTAAATATAGTGGAAACTTTAAGAATCTTCTTGTCCAAAAGTACTGGCCAAGTTTGAATATAATTTTACTCAAATGTTCTTTGGGTGAACCTTTACCAACGTTGATCAAATTATTCCGATCCGTGCAAAGGCATGGCCGCCAGGGGCGGAGCTTATTTTACTTATATTTACATATATACTGAAAGCTTTAATAATCATCTTGTCCAAAAGTACTTGCCTGATTTGAAAATAATTAAGCACAAAAGTACCTTCATTTCCTTATATGTATGCATATTGAAGACTGTTGAACTTTTCAGATTTGTAAAATAAAATGGCCACCAGGGGGCGTCTCTCGCTTTTCTTGTATGCACAGAGTTAAAACATTGAAACCTCTGTAAGTATCTTAAATTAAATTAGATTAGCGATATAGGACGATCACGAACTACGGGGTGAGCAATTGTGATCGCTCACGGTCCGTCGTCTTCGTCATCTGTCTGTCTGTCTGTCTGTCTGTTCATATGTTCCTACAAAAGACTTCTCCTCCTACACAAATGAACCAAATTCAAAATAGTTTCACAGGAATGTTCTGTATGTAGTTCTCTTCAAAGTAAATTAACTGTTCCTTGTGTAATCCACTACCAAGATCATTTAAATCATTCCGTTCCTTTAAAATCATGGCCACCAGGGGGCGTCTCTCGCTTGTCTTGTATGCACAGAGTTAGAACATTGAAACCTCAGTAAGTATCTTACATTAAATTAGATTAGCGATATAGGACGATCACGAACTACGGTGTGAGCAATTGTGATCTCTCACGGTCCGTCGTCTTCGTCATCTGTCTGTCTGTCTGTCTGTCTGTCTGTTCATATTTTTATACATACGACTTCTCCTCCTACACAAATGAACCAAATTCAAAATAGTTTCACAGGAATGTTCTGTATGTGGTCCTCTTCAAAGTTAATTAACTGTTCCTTGTGTAATCCACTACCAAGATCATTTAAATCATTCCGTTCCTTTAACATCATGGCCGCCAGGGGACGGAGCTTGTTTTCCTTATATGTGTTTAGTAAATATTTGAACAATCTTCTTGTGCAAAAGTACTTGCCTGTTTTGAAAAAAAGATTGGTACAAATCTTCCTTATGTGACCCTCTACCAAGGTAGTTGAAATGATTTTGCCAGAAGTAAAAACATAGCCGCCATGGGGCGGATCTGGTTTTCCTTTTATATGTATAGTAAATATTTAACAAATCTTCTTGTTAAAACGTACGTGCCTGATTTGATTTGTTTTTACACAGATGGAAAAATTGTTAATAGAGTGAAACATTAACAGAAACATTTCTGTACACAGTCAATGGCTTTATTTGGCTTTATTTGGAAAATATTTTGGTTCAAATGTTCCTTGGGTGATTCTCTACCGACATTTGTTAACCGATGTGCAATATCTACTTATCTGTTCAAGATACACAGACGTTTTTATGAGCCTTAATGAATTCAATGTTTGTATCATATTCTATGCAGTGGAATACTGAGTTTTGTCAGTATAATATTTAGTTTGAATTCTAACAGTGAATATCGTCACAATGTTTTGGTTGGATATAGACGATGCACGCAACATAATTATAAAATGTCTGAACAATGACGTCGTTTATTTTTAAATCATGAAACGTACGTGTTGTCCTTAATACATGCAGATTGTCTGTCACACACAGCTACAACACGGGGGATTCAAAAGGGGTCTTTTTTCAAAGGTGGTACAGAACATGGTAATGGTAGGTCATTAAACACAGGATGTGAGGTCAATAAAATAGGATTTCACGTTATTCAAAATGCTTTAGTGGGTCGGCATTCACAAGCCATTCATGAATTATATTTGATGTGTAAATTGTGTTATTTCTTTATTGAAACTATTTAAACATGTTCTTTATTCTGTCTTAAAGGTTATACTAGGTATATATTGAAAGGGAAATTATGTTGCAGTAGCGATTCTTAGCTTTGTGTGTGCTTACTCGGAGCGTTGGACAATTGACAACTCTTAAGACCTCCGGTCTCGTGAGATACAATGTTATTCACGCGCCTCGTAGGACAATACAAAGCCAGGTATTGCTACTGCAACATGATATTCCCTATGTATATGCGAGAGAACTTGCACTGTAATTTTTGAAACATTCACGTTGCATCGGAGGTACATTTAAACAGTTTGTAGGCTTGGCTTCAGCAACCCCTCAGTCCTATCTCAATGTTAAGCCGTATATTTTATCTGCGTAGGGTAGTCTTTTTGGAGGTATGCTTCAAAGCAATACGGAAGGCACTCAGAAATGTAAATGAATAATTCCGGAATTCCAGTGCGAAAGATTTCAAAAATCACGCTGCAAGCGCTGTTAGACTGACCAAAACAGTGCTGTCAATGTCCATCTTTGGGCGCCAATGTCACAAGGAGAGACAAACATACAGCCAGTCCGGGGCTCGATCGCGGGACCTCTTGCTTTCAGGGCAAGTACTCTACCGACTGAGCTAACCGGGCCGCTTACTTGCACTCTCACCATTAGTGAATAAGTTCGACCTGCGACATACAACCCTGCTTAACTAGAACTTCGTCTACGAATTTCGGAATTCCAGTGCCAAGTATGTCATAAATCATACTGCAAGCGCTGTAAGACTATCTAAGCAGTCCTGTCACGGACCAACGTTGGACACCATGTGACAAGGAGAGACAAACATGCAGCCAGTCCCGGGCTCCAACTCGGGACCTCTCGCTTTCAGGGCAAGTACTCTACCGACTGATCTAACTGGGCCGCTTACATGCACTCCTTCCGATTGTATATACTTTCGACGCGCGACATACACCTCTGATTCACTGGAATTTCGTCCTCGAATTCCTGAACACCAGTGCCAAGGATGTCTTAATATGCGCTGCAAGCGCCGTAAGGCTGACCAAGCCGTGCTGTCACGGTCCCTTATTGGGCGCCAATGTCACAAAAAGAGAACAACATGCAGCCAGACAGGGATCGAACCCGGTTCCTCTCATTTTGTTGGCGAGTACTCTCCCGACTGAGCTCACCGGGCCGCTTACACGTACTCTCTCGAAGTATGAACTAGTTCAGACAGCGACATTCACCCCTGTTTAACTGGAAATTTATTCTCGAATTTCGGAATTCCAATGCCAAGGCTGTAACTATCACACTGCAAGCGCTGTTAGACTAAACAAGCAGGTCTGCAACGGTCCCTTATTGGGCGCCAATTATTCAAGGAGAGACGTTTCATAGAGTAATGTTGCCTTGGTAATGGCGGACATGTTTTTTCGCGGGTGACAATACTGAAAACATTTTCGACAATGAAGATAGATGTGGCTACCTACAGTCAAAGAATTGGGACTTTTTCTTCGCGGCATAGACCAGGTATAAACATAAGGACCTTACATATCCCTGTAAATGGCGTACGTGGATTGACGGCCGGTTTAATCAAAGCACTGAAAGTGCTGTGGGACGGTACCGATGGTATCAGTGGAAAAAGATGGTGAACTTTTCCATTTTTTGGGTAGTTACAACACAAGTCACATACTTTCAAATAATGTAAACATAAAAGCAGAATTGCATACAGTTTAAACATTTATTTAAGACAGAGTTAGCCTTATTTCAAGAGTCCTTTATTTAACTTCATTTTACAGTGTAAAATATTACCTGTAGCAACACTATTTATTATCTAGAGAATCTAAGCTATTGTTTACGGACGGAAAGTTGTCAAAATGGTAGTAATGGTATTCCTCCTCGGCGTTCCAGTTTGCGGGGATGGCATTGCCAAATGCATGGTTTTGAGCATGAATAAAACCGATATTACTGGTAAATTAGTCTCGAAGCGTCGTGATTAAACTGAAATACTGTTGAAATTGGCTAAAGACACCACCAAAACAATAAAGAAATTAGATAGTTGATGTCCCAAACCATGTCATCGTGGCTAGTCGAACGTTAAATGACTTAATATAAGCCTGTGACGAAAATGGCAAGTCTCCGCAACACGTGGATTAAATAGAACCAACATTTCGGACGCTTCAAATGGTAGCAATTTCTCCTCTGTATCAGAATTTAATCTAATCAGCCAATGCATGCATGATCTGATCAAACTTTGTCCTCATCGCCCACACCTTCAGTCTGGTCATCGTTTTGTATGTTTTCAATTTTATATTACTTGTATAAACCAAATAATATCATCAATTGTAAACGAATCGCACATTCGGATATTTATATTCTTCCTCAAAACTAGCGATTTAATTAAATTCTTAAAACAGAATTGTCAACTATGAAAACACGAACCAGTTCCGTTCGTAGAGGGTCTCCATGGTGCCTCAGTAACACCATTGTTTATAATCGAATTATATTTATTTCATGACATAGCAGAGCTAGTTGATCTTAACAGCAATGTTTATCAGGGTATCTTACCAAAAAAAAAAAAAATACCGGAAAACAGTTTATTCACCTTTCCATATGCAGACGCTTTTGGAAAACATTGATGCAAACGAGAAATTGCTCATAATCAGTAATGTCTCCTTTTTTTGCATAATACTTTCAACTTTAATCTTAAAATGGATTTTTATTCATAAAAGGTGTACTGTTCCCCAGAAGTTCTTAATTTGTTGTAGGGTGGAAAAGGTTGCTATCTTATCAAGACTACACATACATGAGAAACACGTTTGTTTAAATTGAAAGTACTTGCTGTTTCACAATTTTGAAAAATATCTTAATTAAAACTTAATGTCAAACGTAAGGTACAATATAACTGTTTGAATGATTCATTTTAAGAGGTGAAAATGATAAATAATAAGCTTAATCTATCAGGAAAAAAAACAACCACAAAACACATGAATAAGACATACATTTTATTTGTTTCTATCTCACACGTTGAGAAAATCTCTACATTCTTGGTTATTGTATTTTCCCAGAATGCTTTCGACCCTTGCAACAATTTGTTTAACTCTATTCAACTATGATACTTGTATTTACAGCTTTCCATAATTGTTCATGAAGTTTTCAAAATTGGCTCTGGATTGTCTATAGGTACACATTTCCAGTGACGTAGCTCTACACGTCTTGAAATGCCTGAATATACATTTTGTAGTCATGTTGTCGCCTTTTTCACCATTAATATGCTGTGCGTGATTTAAACAAATGTACGTATCGTATATTGCCTACCTAAAGTTAGTTGTTAAATACCCTTCAAATAGTTTATTTGTTGTTATTGTTCGATTCGAAAAAGAATTTTCTTCATTTTTTTAACGGTATTTAACAACTGCATATGCCAATGAGTGCTCTCCTCCTATAAAATTGTTTCTGTCAATAATGTTGTGAAATAGTCGACATGTTTTCTATATCTACACAGTCAAGTCACGATAGATAAGTCAGAACGACGAGCGTTTTCAATCAAGAGGTTGTGAGTTCAAACACAGGCTCAGCCATTAATTCATGACTGACACACGGCTTAGTGATTGGCGTCATTTGTCTTTACACAAATGGTCTAAAGATATTATTTCCTATTTCCTTATGACGTATCATACATAATTAAAGACACTGTAGGAAATATTTAAAAATGTAATCATTTGTGCATGTCTTTCATTGTACTTGATGTTTTTAAGTTCTGAAGAGTAAAACTATCAGGTTATTGAGTGAACCGTTCATATTTAAAAAACGATATTTCTAGCCGTCTGCTTAAAAATATCAATGTACAAAGGTGTACTGTTCCCCAGAAGTTCTTAATTTGTTGTAGGGTGGAAAAGGTTGCTATCTTATCAAGACTACACATACATGAGAAACACGTTTGTTTAAATTGAAAGTACTTGCTGTTTCGCAATTTTGAAAAATATCTTAATTAAAACTTAATGTCAAACGTAAGGTACAATATAACTGTTTGAATGATTCATTTTAAGAGGTGAAAATGATAAATAATAAGCTTAATCTATCAGGAAAAAAACCAACCACAAAACACATGAATAAGACATACATTTTATTTGTTTCTATCTCACACGAGATATACATAAGTACATGTTACAATACAAACAACAATTAAAACTTTCGTATATGTATTTTATTTCGAAAATGTAGTGTACCATGCATTTCAATATTCTTGCAATGTTTTCTGTGCTACAAAGAAGAATTAAAAGGAGAAGATAATGATGATGATGAGGTGGAGAAGAAAGATGAAAAGAAGAAGCAGTTTGAAAGTATGTGAGTTAATAAGGATCGGACTGTGATTAAATTGGTATAAAAATGTGTAGTTTTATTAAAGGTTTGTACATTTTGACCACTGACTATTGTGTAGTTTTGATTGGTATTTTGATAGAGCGATTCCGTGTTCTACCTTTATCTTGCTTTTCAAATGAGTAATAAAGGAGTTGAAAGAATGGATGTTCTTTGTTTGTTTGTTTTGTTCTAAATATATAATGTTTCATGAGAATGATGATATAAAACGTTTACAGTTGTAGTATTCTAATTCGCTGTCTTTTAGACCCCCTACTCTCAATATGGTTGCTTTTGCGATATTAAGATATATATCTGATATATCGCACAATTACGTTAGTGTTTTCGTTAGTGACATGAACCAATTTTCAGACCCATCTGTAAGACATGTAGCGTCGTCTGCAAACATACTCTGTTTTACCTCTTTATTTTCAACTATAATTCCTTGTATATCTGTGTTTTTGTTATATAATTGTAAAGTATTTCACTACAACAAATGAATAGATAAGAAGACATGGGACAGCCCTTTTTTACACATCAATATGCTGGAAAACTTTCCGAAAGATTACCAATGTTAATAATTTTGCTATTTTTATCATGGTAAAATAGCTTAACCCATTGCATGAAAGAATGTCCAAAATTATTTTATTCTAAACATTTGAACATGAAATCATGCTTTTTAATATCGGAAGCTTTTTCAAAGTTTGCAAAGAAAGGTAATCCTGGTTTATTGGTATTGTTTAAGTATTCTATACATTCTTAAATCAACCTAATATTTTGTTCGATTCATGTATCCTGAAGACATAACCAATACATATATGTACTAGCAACAACAGTCTATACAATTTACAAATATTTGAACGCAACCAAAATTAGAATGTAACCCAATTATTGTTTATTGAATAAAATTTACACTATCCATATAGTATAGGAGGAGACATCGTCGATTCACCTCATTTCCACTTGTGGTCTATCTAGTCGGTACCGTTATCATTTAAGTCCGAAATTCCACGAGGTGATAAAGCCTCCGATAAAGCTCAATAGGTCTTGAAGTCCTTTTCTTAGTGGTATTTCAGGACCTTCATTGTCAATGCTTGTTGTGACAGTACGAACATGTGTGACGAAAGTATAAGCTCAGTGACCCTACGACATTGAACATGTGCGATTGACACAATGCAGCATGGTCCTCAAAATAAAAGGATTACACACGTACAGGCTCACCCAAGTCTTTACTATCCGCTTACATGTAGGATATAGAACCAGACACAATACCTAGATTTATAATTTTGTACGTGTTATAGCCACTCAAAGTTCCTTATGGATATGAAATTAGACGACGCGGCTCATATTAAACGGACATCATGTTCCACACAGTATCTTAATAAATGCCTACATAATATCACTCTCAAACCAATTACCCAGCGACCATTGGTCTGAAACTAACTACGTTCTGTTTGTATTTCCAGTCCAAACTCACTGAATTGCAAGACGTCTAAGTCTGAAATATTGTTTCCGCTTGGAGTCCTCAACAATTCCCCAACGGAAGCTCTGTCAACTGGTTTTATTTCAGTTGAAACAGATCTGGAACACATGCTCGAGTTGTTTTCTTCTATCTTTGTTAACGCTTCTACACCCTGGCACGAGGTTCTACTCACTTTAATTTTCAGTCCAAATTCCCTAAATTGCAAGACGTCAAAGTCTAAAATATTGTTTCCGCTTGGAGTTTTCAACAATTTCCCAACGGAAGCTCTGTCAACTGGTTTTATTTCAGTTGAAGCAGATCTATCATCCAATTTAGAACATATGCTCGAATTTTCTTCTTCTATCTTTGTTAACACTTCTACACCCTGGCACGACGTTCCACTCATTTTTATTGTCAGTCCCAATTCCCTAAATTGTAAGAAGTCAACAATACAGTTTCCACTAGCCGTCCTTTTTCTTCTTAGCATTTTCTTTCACTTGGTAGATACTTTCCATTTTAGATTGATACGTTTTAGATAGTTGTGTTAAAATAATTATTTTAAATCAGACGAATAAAAATAGTCTATATAAATATATAGTATTCTTTTTTTTTCTAAAAGACAAATAATATATTAACTGTGAGTAACCGAGATAATAAATGAAGACTGTCACACGTATTTATATATAAATATATATATATAGGATTTAAGTAGGCGATGATATATATAGAACTGCAAATAGAGTACCTCAAAAGAATGTACTATTGTGCTTGTTATCGTCTTACCTGACATTCTTGATAATTATATTTTCTCCATTGCAGACGTATTAGGACTCGTCTTCTCAAAAAATATTCGCGCCTGGCAACTTGTTTAACTCTATTTATATAATTGTCTATAGATTTTTTATTTATACATATTTCCGATGACGTCGATCTACATGTGTTTAGATACCAAAGTCACGTATTATATATATATAGGATTTAAGCAGGCGTAAATATATCATAAACCTGCAAAGAGATGACGTCATAAGAATGTACAATGTTGCTTGTCAGCGTCTTAAACAACATCTACGTTGAGAAAATCTCTACATTCTTGGTTATTGTATTTTCCCAGAATGCTTTCTACCCTTGCAACAATTTGTTTAACTCTATTCAACTATGATACTTGTATTTACAGCTTTCCATAATTGTACATGAAGTTTTCAAAATTGGCTCTGGATTGTCTATAGGTACACATTTCCAGTGACGTAGCTCTACACGTCTTGAAATGCCTGAATATACATTTTGTAGTCATGTTGTCGCCTTTTTCACCATTAATATGCTGTGCGTGATTTAAACAAATGTACGTATCGTATATTGCCTACCTAAAGTTAGTTGTTGAATACCCTTCAAATAGTTTATTTGTTGTTATTGTTCGATTCAAAAAAGAATTTTCTTCATTTTTTTAACGATATTTAACAACTGCATATGCCAATGAGTGCTCTCCTCCTATAAAATTGTTTCTGTCAATAATGTTGTGAAATAGTCGACATGTTTTCTATATCCACACAGTCAAGTCACGATAGATAAGTCAGAACGACGAGCGTTTTCAATCAAGAGGTTGTGAGTTCAAACACAGGCTCAGCCATTAATTCATGACTGACACACGGCTTAGTGATTGGCGTCATTTGTCTTTACACAAATGGTCTAAAGATATTATTTCCTATTTCCTTATGACGTATCATACATAATTAAAGACAATGTAGGAAATATTTAAAAATGTAATCATTTGTGCATGTCTTTCATTGTACTTGATGTTTTTAAGTTCTGAAGAGTAAAACTATCAGGTTATTGAGTGAACCGTTCATATTTAAAAAACGATATTTCTAGCCGTCTGCTTAAAAATATCAATGTAAAAAATGAAAATATTGTCGTGAGTATACCAGAATGTCTTAATCAAAATGATCAATGATCATTTTATCGATTCACAAGAGGAGTTGACGTTCGCTTATCTACAACATTGAAAAGGAGTTGACGTTCGCTTCTCTACAACATTGACACGGATGCTTGTTAATTAATGGATACTTGTTAAAAGATCATTTTATCGATTCACAAGAGGAGTTGACGTTCGCTTATCTACAACATTGACACGGATGCTAGTTAATTAAAGAATACTTGTTCAATGATCATTTTATCGGTTCACAAGAGGAGTTTACGTTCGCTTATCTACAACATTGACACGGATGCTAGTTAATTAAAGAATACTTGTTCAATGGTCATTGTATCGATTCACAAGAGTAGTTGACGTTCGCTTCTCTACAACATTGACACGGATGTTAGTTAATTAAAGAATACTTGTTCAATGGTCATTGTATCGATTCGCAAGAGGAGTTGACGTTCGCTTATCTACAACATTGACACGGAAACTATGTGGTTCTTTTGAATTTGTTTTGATGTTGTTATTTTAGCCCGTTTCTATCAGAATTTACAAAAGCGATGACATAATCTGTGTTATCTAGTTTAAAGTGGATCTGGATTATACTCCAGGTTTGTGCTGACTGATCCTGATCTACACTTTTCATTAACATATCATATAGCACGTGAGAATGTGAAAGGGTTCTAGTGTACTGTAAAAACATAAACCCGAGCAATGACCTGTCCAGCTTTTCCCTATAAGCTATCAGCACGAAGACTTTTAAAAACCTACTTTATTCCTGACAAATGATAAACGGGTATGTCACGGTCTATTAGTTACATCAGTATTAAACCGTGCAATCCGAGTTTCTCTAACGTCTTCGCTCTATAATTATATATGTATTTACTTTCACTGACACTACTTTAAAAACTTGTTTATAATAAATGTTATCCCATCACAGAAAACAGTAGAAATGTTTTCGACATAAGATGCTTCACATGCACATGTGTATTATAAAATTGAACTGTGTAACTTGGATTTATTTTTCCCATTATGTTATTTAACTTCCAAATATTTATTGTGGTTTTTTTCAACATGCATTTTAGTTTGATGATTCTTGAAATGTTAACCTTATGTATGCCCTATTATGATGACTTTAAGGGTGGTTTTGTCTTCTTAATCATAAATATTACTATAGTGAAAATATCCGTTTTGAAGAGGGAGTGTGGATAGTTTAAAGATATTGTCTTACAATTGTCGAGGCCTAAACAATAAGAGGAAACGTTTTTATTTATTAACATTATTTAAGGAAAAACATGCTGATATTGTATGTTTACAAGAAACCCATTTCATTGAAGACATTGAAAAGGACATATATTCAGAATGGGGCGGTAAATGTTATTTTAGTCATGGAAAATCAAATTCGAAAGGTGTTGCTATATTTTTTAAAAAAGAATTAGATATTAATGTTTTATGTTGTAAAACGGATATTAATGGACAATATGTAGCCGTAGAGGTAGCATTTTGTGACAACACATTTGTCCTAATTAATATATACGCGCCTAATACGGACGATCCACTTTTTTTCGAAAACGTTTTTGACGAAATCGATTCCTTCAATTCTAAAGAAAATTACATTTTATGTGGAGATTTCAACCTAGTCTTAAACCCATCATTAGATTATGCAAATTATAAATCAAAAAATCATAATAGAAATGCCAGAAACGTTCTACTATCATGTATAGAGACATTATAGACCCTTTCAGAGAATTACACGGAAATATTAGAAAGTTTACTTGGAGGAGATTTACACCTTTACAACAAGGAAGGTTAGATTACTTTTTAATGTCAAATAACCTTCAACCATTTTTAAGAAATTGCGATATAGATGTAAGTTATAAATCAGACCATTCAATAATTATGCTTGATCTACACTTTTCAACAATTAAGCACGGAAAAGGTTTTTGGAAGTTCAATAATTCACTTTTAAATGATATTTATTATGTAAATAAAGTAAACAAAAAAATTGATGATGTCATACTGCAGTATTGTGTACCTGTGTATAATACTGATAATGTTTTATCCATGGATAGATCGCATCTACAATTTGTCATAAATGATCAACTCTTTTTAGAAACATTGTTGATGGAAATCCGTGGAGACACAATTTCATATGCAAGTTATAAGATAAAAGAAAGAAATAATCGTGAAAACAAACTTTCATCTGAAATATTATTTTTAAAAACAAATTTAAATGAATTGAATAAAGAATGATTATTATTGTTACAAACAGAACTCACCGAAATACGGAAAAATAGACTAAATGGTTGTTTTGTGAGATCAAGATCAAATTGGATTGATAATGGTGAAAAGGTTACAAATTATTTTTGCAACTTGGAAAAGCAACACTTTTCTTCCAAGGCTATTCCATTTATTGAAAAAGAAGACGGCGAACACATTTACAATCAAAATGACATATTACATGAAACGAAGGTATATTATGAAAAACTATACAATGAACAAAATATATTAGATGACTTCGATTTAGAAGCAGACCTACTAAATTGTAATATAAATAAATTAAACGATAATCAAAGAACCAGTTTAGAAGGTCTTTTAAATTATCATGAGGTTGCACACACCTTGAAAAATATGAAAAACGACAAAAGTCCGGGTTGTGATGGGTTTTCGTCGAATTTTTATAAAGTATTTTGGAATAAAATATGTCATTTTGTAGTAAGAGCACTTAATTATGCGTTCATATCAAATTCCTTTTCCAAAAACACTAAACTAGGAACTATAACATGTATTCCGAAAGAAAACAAGCCGAAACAATTCCTAAAAAAAATGGAGGCCTATCACTTTATTAAATGTTTTATATAAATTAGCTTCGGGGACTATAGCTAATAGACTCAAAAATGTTTTAAGTCATTTAGTATCAAATGAACAAACGGGTTTTATAAAGGATAGATTTATAGGCGAAAATACACGGCTAGTGTATGACATTATGCAATATTGTGAAGAAAACCATATTCCTGGATTGTTAATGCTTATTGATTTTGAAAAAGCGTTCAATTCTTTGTCTTTTAAATTTATTGAAAAAACTTTGTCATTTTTTAATTTGGTGAAATGTTTAAAAAATGGATTAGACTATTTTTATATAATACTGAAATCTGCGTACAATTAAACGGGTTTTTATCAGAATTCTTCACGGTCAAAGGGGGTTGTAGACAGGGAGACCCAATTTCAGCTTATATTTTCATTCTTTGTACTGAAATTCTAAACAGCAAAATAAGAAACAGTAAAAATATTTCAGGAATAAAGATTAAAGACGAAGAATACATTATTTCACAATTTGCAGATGACACAACTCTCCTTTTAGATGGTTCTGAAAATTCGTTAAATAACGTTTTAGAAATAATAAATAATTTTACGAAAATGTCCGGTTTAAACATTAATTTTGATAAAACTAAAGTTATTTGGATTGGATCACTTAAATACAGTACACGTTCAATTAAAACTAAATGGAAATTATCTTGGGGAGACACTCAGTTTAAACTACTTGGAATTTGTTTTCATGTAAACCTTAAAAAAATGTTCGACCTAAATTTCGAACCAAAGTTAAGAAGCTTAAAAAATAGTATATCTTATTGGAAAAGAGGAAATTTAACACCCATAGGGAAAATAACAGTCGTAAAATCGCTATTAATACCACTACTTTAACACTTGTTTATAAGTTTACCATCACCTACAAACGAATTTATAAAACAATTAAATGATATATTGTTAGATTTTGTATGGGATGGAAAAGCAAAAATAAAAAAAAATGTTTTTATTAAAAGCTATGCTGAAGGAGGTTTAAAGATGATAGATGTAAAAAGTTATATAAACAGTATGAAAATAAAGTGGCTGAAGAATTTAATCACTTGTGGAGATAATAAATGCTATAAAGTAGTCAATACTGTATTTAATGTTAATAAACTGTTTAATTTAGGAAAACAATACGCTGTACAAGTTTCAAAAACAATAAAAAATGAATTTTGGATCGATGTACTGAAGTCGTACATTTTGTTTATTGAAAAATCGCAACTCAAAGAATGGGAACAAATAGTGAATATGCCTTTATTTTTAAATGAGAATTTTAAGGTCAATTATAAACATGTCTTTATACCAGAATTGTATGATAATGGATTTAGATTGGTTAAAGATATATTAGACGAAAAGGGCAACTTTATAAGTTTAACATTTATAGAAAATAGTATTGGTAAAAAAATAAACTTTTTATCTTTCTATGGACTTAGAAATACAGTTAACGTTTTCATTACAAAGACACACTTTTTAAAAACGGATAATTCACTTTCTGGATATCACAACCCTTCCATTAACTGCTATTTAAATCCAATTTTAACTAGAAGTACCTACCAGTCAGATCAAATGGACTTCTCTGTATCCAAATTCCAACATTGATTGGAAAATAACATATGGTAATACATTTAGATGTACAAAAGACACTTATATTCAATGATTTCAAACAAGAATAGTTCATAGAATAATAGCGACAAATTCTCTCTTATTTAAAATGAAATTAGTCGAAACAAATTTGTGTTCTTTTTGTGAATCAAACGACGAAACTCTAATACATCTGTTCTATGAATGCGAAAAGGTAAAACCTTTACTACAAATGATTTTAAAAGATTAGGGAACTAGATCAAACTATACAAATAACAAGCTCAGAAATACTCTTGGGGTTTTGTAAAAACAACTTTAAACTGGACATCTTATTTTTAGAAATAAAACGTTATATATACTCGTGTAAAACAAAACTAATTACACCATCAAATAATGGCCTAATAAATCAACTACGTTTAGCCTCGAACATTTACAATTCCACAAGACAAGCCGAATCAGATAAAGAAAGCTGGACAATTGTAAGATATATGTTACAAAACCACTCTTAACTTCTGATGTGGACTTATATTCGCATTACAAACAGAAAAATGCATGTTTTTATTTTTGTTTGTTTGTTTGTTTTTCTGTTATCTTTTAAAGCTTCCTTTTCCCATCATAAAAATGTATAGCTTTATTTATTAACACGTGTAAAACTTAAAAACCTTTTATAAGTTTGACCCCCTATTTATTGATTCATACTATATACCTAATATTCTAACATAGATCTACTAAAACAAATTTATTGTAAGGTATGAGGGAGGATGGCCACGACCTTCACATATCTATGCACGTGGCTAATAAAGTTATATAAAAAAAAAAAAAAAAAAAAAAAAAAAAAAACAGTATGGCCTCTGCGTAATGTATCGACCCAGTTTCAGCCTATGCAGTCCACGCAGACTGATCCGGGCCGACACATTCCGTCTCAGGGGGATAGAGGCACAGAGTAATTATTCCTGAAACAGAAAATCCCCAGGAGGCGAAAAATGTATGTCCGGGTAAAGTCTACAATGCTGGTTTGTTCATGGGACGGCTCATGTTCTAAATTGTGACATTGCCATGGATCAATAATCAGATTTTTTTCTGAATCCTTTCCCATATGCAACAATTCTTTGAAAATATCTAGGCTAATGACGGAAAACCTCTATAAATGAATGTATAGTTATTGAATATATAGAGTTGAAAGCATTGTGGCAAAAGGAGAACTTGCTGATCAAGAGCAATTTCTCCTTTTGCCAATATCTTTTCAACAGACGTCTGCTGCGGAGGCGTTTGAAAGGGTATGTACGTGGGAAAGGGTTAAAATTCCCTATCCTAAATCTACATCTTCAAACGCTAATCTAAAGGAAATTCTCTGATTTTAGAATCATTCAAGGACATTATTTGTATAGATCTATGTAGATATATTTCGGAAGGTTATTGTAGCCGCGATGACGTTATAAAGCTTGTTGCTGTTCCCTAACTTATTCTTATTGTTTACATTTTTCATTTGATATACCAGCAATTATTTATCTGACATACTGTATAGAAAATAAATTAATTTACTTCAAAAAAAAAAAAAAAAAAAAAGAATAAAAAAGAATACCTCTTCAATGGTCATTGTATCGATTCACAAGAGGAGTTGACGTTCGCTTCTCTACAACATTGACACGGATGTTAGTTAATTAAAGAATACTTGTTCAATGGTCATTGTATCGATTCGCAAGAGGAGTTGGCGTTCGCTTATCTCCAACATTGACACGGAGTTGACGTTCGCTTCTCTACAACATTGACACGGATGATAGCTAATTAAAGAATACTTGTTCAATGATCATTTTATCGATTCACAAGAGGAGTTGACGTTCGCTTCTCTACAACATTGACACGGATGTTAGTTAATTAAAGAATACTTGTTTAATGGTCATTGTATCGATTCACAAGAGAAGTTGACGTTCGCTTATCTACAGTATTGACACGGATGCTAGTTAATTAAAGAATACTTGTTCAATGATCATTTTATCGATTCACAAGAGGAGTTGACGTTCGCTTATCTACAACATTGACACGGATGCTAGTTAATTAAAGAATACTTGTTCAATGGTCATTGTATCGATTCGCAAGAGGAGTTGACGTTCGCTTCTCTACAACATTGACACGGATGCTAGTTAATTAAAGAATACTTGTTCAATGATCATTGTATCGATTCGCAAGAGGAGTTGACGTTCGCTTCTCTACAACATTGACACGGATGCTAATTAATTAAAGAATACTTGTTCAATGGTCATGTTATCGATTCACAAGAGGAGTTGACGTTCGCTTATCTACAACATTGACACGGATGCTAGTTAATTAAAGAATACTTGTTCAATGATCATTGTATCGATTCGCAAGAGGAGTTGACGTTCGCTTCTCTACAACATTGACACGGATGCTAGTTAATTAAAGAATACTTGTTCAATGATCATTGTATCGATTCACAAGAGGAGTTGACGTTCGCTTCTCTACAACATTGACACGGATGCTAGTTAATTAAAGAAAACTTGTTCAATGGTCACTGTATCGATTCACAAGAAGAGTTGACGTTCGCTTCTCTACAACATTGACATGGATGTTAGTTAATTAAAGAGTACTTGTTCAATGGTCATTGTATCGATTCGCAAGAGGAGTTGGCGTTCGCTTATATACAACATTGACACGGATGCTAATTAATTAAAGAATACTTGTGCAATATGCTCTGTGAAAAATTAAGGGAAATCAGATAATGGGGAATGGAGCAACTTGTTCGTTGTCTAATATATGTATGCTGCAGAGGCATCAAAACGCGCAGGGAAATTTCATCCATTAGCAAAGGTGTATTACAGATGGCCAAGTTGGACCTGTAATGCTTACATTTATGACTGCATCAATACCTTCCACGTGCAGCTCCTTGAGAGTCAACAAGATTTTTCTTCAATTTTGCATAGTGACTTAGTTTTTTATTTTCGGTTTTACAACATTGTTAACATTATTTCAGTTACATCATGGTGATAGTTCACTTATTCATACACCCTGGGTAAACACTCTAGGTTTTGAAATATGAATTGTCAAAGGGCCACCAATTATGCCGGCCGTGACTTAGGATCAAACCCAAGTCACGCAGTTTGAAATACCTAACAATAACCACACTGCCACGACGGATTCCCTTTTTAGGAGTGACATTACCTATTTTGAAAAGAAAAATGTCATCAAGACAAATATTATGACAAAGGTTTCAACATGCTTAATTCGAAAATGTGGACTATATTTTATTTAAATATGGCCTAGCGACCTGGTGATGAACACGTGTTTACCCAATAAATTAAGCTTACTGTAAGACATATAATCATGACAAACATTTTAATAAAGTGTCATTGTTCTTGAGCTAAAACGGTGATCTATCGAGTGCCAATTTTTTCTTAAATTTGGTATGGCCTTATTTTGAACACAAGATGACCCATTTTAGAACGTAACTTAAATATCACCAAGACAAACATTCTGGCAAACTTACATTATTCTACTGTCAAAAGATGCAGCTTTTCTCAAACTTACCCGCATCAGTTTGCACCGTTATTGAACATTCCAAGGCCTACAGCGAGATACTGCTTGTCACTTTGCAGGATTTTCTACACGAGCTTTGATTTGATCTTAGGTCTCGTTGGGGTTTATATACCTTTAAAATGTTTTTAACATATTCCGGCGGCTTTGTATATAATAGTTAGTTTTGTACTGCACTCTGTACTGCACAGGTAGCCAATGAAGTTTTTGAGCAAGGGAGTGACTTGGTTGTAACGGGAAGTTCTGGTAATAATATGGGCGTATGTGACCTCACCTACATGTGTATGGAGTGACCTTTATTTTTAAAATCTGGAGTTCGACGAACGTATTAGATAGGTGTCATTTTAAATACCTTTAATGAAACCAAACTGAAGCATGTACAGTAGATTCTTTTATCCCTCGAAAATCATTGATATAATAATTATAATGGATACAGGACGGTAATTTCCTACATCCATTTTATCATTTTCTCTTGAACTGGACCAACTCTTGCAGATTTCAGTTCATCTAAAACTACACTCTGAATTAACCCTTTCCCACATACGACAACTCTGCAGGAGACAACAATTGGAAATTCCCTTTAAATGAATGTAAAATAATGAATTGAGTTGAAAACATGGTGACAAAAGGAGAAATTGCTCGTTTTGAGCAATTTCTTCTTTTGTCGCCATGTTTTCAAAAAGCCGTCTACTGCAGAGGCGTCAGAAAGCGTTTATATGAGGGAAAGGGTAAAAGGCATATTATTTAATTAGGATAAGCAATTATAGAAGCATCATTTCTAAAAAAAAAAACATGAACAAAAACTTACTCAAAACATTGTTATCGGATAAAACCTGATTAGTTAATGGCACCATTTTCGGAATACAATTTATAGATCAAATTCCTACCAAACCTATGAATTGGCTTTGGTATTTTATCGACGAGGTTTTAAGTTACTGTCGCATAAAAGGTATTTAACCTTCCAGCCACTTTTAATTCACCAAAAGAAATATCCTCACTACCATTGAGTTTCAAACGAATATAACTAGCTCATGGCGTTGTGTTTGACTTCTTAGGATGAAGACCAAGACTCTTTAAAAGTGTATTCCACAGAGACAGAGAAACAAACAATATCTCTTCAACCTTAATATTAAAACAGTTTGCTTTGCCCTATGTTTAAACTCGTGACTTTTTGGTCCTCCAGCGTTTAAAACATTCAAAATTTGCATCAGTTGTGCGTTGCTTGACTCTGACTTGCATCACAGGGACAATGTTATCAATAACCGACAGAATAAAAATTTAAAAGAACTCCAAGCCTCTATAATATTGTCAATCAATATTACAATCAGTATTTAATAGTGATTTTTAAAACGGTGTTTCCATAGAGCAATCTTTTATAGTATTTAGGACTTATGTCTTGTAACATAACAATTAGTGGTTTCTGATGCTTCTATTTATTGCAGCAGATAGAATAATCTTAGCACTGTCTGACATTAAAACAAGAACAATTATAATGGATGAACGTTTACCTATTCTTTTAAAATCAACAATGACTTGTTCAAAACAACATATCCATAAAAGTTCTAAAAAAAGTTTACAGTGGACTATCTATAACTAGAAACATATGTGTTAAACTCACCCACATCAACATTCTCATATGATGTAAGATGTGATGTAGCAGAACAGACCGTTTCTAAAATATTATAAAAAATTGTTTGTTTAGTTGGTCTGTAAATAACATCACACAATATTCGCAACAACAGTTCCAACCAAATGTCTTCAATTATTCATGAACAATCTCCCCGCGAGGATTAAAAGCAATATCAATCCGAATGGAGACAACCATTTTAAAGTGTAACTCGGGATCAAAAACGGAATCGTCGAGCCAGGTTTCAGAACAGCTCTAGATCAACAAGCTAACAGTCGAATGTCATCAAGTTTTGGTAGAAGGCTTCGCATATCCACGTTTGCTATATACTTTATATTCAGAAGGATACTCGACTGATGAATCAGCTCCAGGACAATGATTAATGTCACCACACAGGAGTACGCTCTCTAGCAACCAGTTACTACGTATTCATTATAATGAATATGTTTGCTTGTGCGATTGGACTCTGTTCAAATAGTTTATGATAAAGTTGTTACAAAGATGACCATATGAAACAGTTGTAGTATTGTCCAAGATACAAGAGCTATCCGGATATATGTATCATTATTGCGATGTGTTTCTTTGTAATCTAGATATAAAAACCCGTGATACGTATTACATACAAAGCTAACTTCAGAAACATTCTTAACAGCTCCATATTTCATTTGCATTGGTTGGATGTTGACGGTTTACCTTTCAAAGTTCCGAATCATCTGTTTAAAACAAGAACGGATGTAAACAAACAAAAAACTACTAGGTTATGTTGTTATAAATCGATTTGTATATCCATTTTTAGAATTCAATAATGGTTTTATTAAGAAATTCATTAACTTCAGCATCAATCAAAAACTGTTTGAAGTATGTTTTTTTCCGAATGACTGTACCGAAATGTACTCGTGCTCCTCGTCCCATTATGTTACTATAAGGTTGACATTTCACGCCTGGATTGAGCTCCACTGTTTGTTTGTCTTGATATTGCAAACAATCGCGAATTTTACCTATAAGTCTAATTTCGCCATCCTTATTGCTCGGGCTATATGATATTACTTTTAACCTTGACCTTAATATAGTACCACACCTCTTTCGAGATAAATTATTGATATTACCAAAATTGGTGAATTGGATCTCTGACGGCAAGATGCACATCAAATGAATACGCGTGCTATGGACGCCTGTTCATTAAACAGGTATATCTCCAAATTGTGAATACCGATATTCGTGTTTTACATTTCCTTTATTAATTGAATTGTTACCCTTATTGGTAATCATATTGTTCAAGCATGTTAGTCATACAGTTCTTTGGGATTTAACGATATTTAATTTTTTGATTCTCATTTGCTTTTCAACTCCCACGATGAAATTTCTGACGTTTTTCTCGAAATCTAGTTTCATGAACTCAAAACATGTTATATTCTCGAAAAGTGATGGCGAAGCTTTACCGAATAAAACCGATATTTCGTCGAACTATTTTTTTTCTTTAAATCTACGCTGAAGGAAACAAAATTGTTTTTAAAAAAATATGTGAATAACGTCGGCGTCATACGTGAGATTGTATTGCGATCTGCAAGTTTTTGTATATAAACATACTTTTAAGTATAAGGAGTAATGATGGGAGAAGTTATTATTACGATAAACTAAATGTGAATGCTTTATAAAATTTACAGTTGCAGATGTTAAACAAATAAAAAAGATACATTTTGAGATGAAATGTACATTTTCAATGTTTAATGTATCTTCCATATTAATTTTCGTATTTGCAATAAATCATAAATACTGGTCTCCAATACTTTCCTATATGTTTGGGAATAAATATAAACCAACGATTCTTTTTTTTTTTACAGCATGGTTTGTACTTGTAAGCATATTTGATTATGGTTATAACTGTTCCCCATAAGGTTTCACGGACACCTGTTCAACTAAACTGAACAAGGGATAAACACAAATTAACAAGTTTCCAACATACGACATACAATGAAAACAATTTTGAACACAACTTAGCAAATATGGAAAATCTCTATAAATGAAAGCATATTAATTTAATATAGAGTTGAAATCTTTCTGGCAAACGGAGAAATTGTTCATTTTAAATTATTTCTACTTTTACAACAATGGTTTCAAAAAGTAGTGGGCTGCACATGCGCCGAAGTACGTCCGCATGTAGGAAGGGGTGGATGTGTTAATTATAATTATTTTGCGACATGCAGCCTTTCCTTTTTCTCTGCGACATTTGGCATATATTGATCTCATAAACAGTTACCCGTCAAACAATCTGTGCCGAAAATTGTTCTATTGTTCTTTTTTGGTCTCAAATATAACAGGAACTATTGTGATAATTAATTGATCGCAGACGTGAGAATATATCATTTGAACCAATTCGGTCGAAAAAAGGGAATGGAAACGATACTCTAATGAATATTCATAGCGAGACTGGAATAAACAAACAATCATGAAGGTACAATGTCTACCCTTTTTCCGAGTGTATTGGAAATAATGAACTAGGTTCGATCCCAGTAGAGTAATTCCAATGACCTTTGAAACAAGAGGACAAAGATGGCAATAAATCACTCACCCGAGTGAAAGTTTTATATCTTCATTTAGTTCGAGAATGAATGAGTTCGGTTTTACGGCACTGCAACACAAATGGGTCAATTACGACCAGTAGTGATAAATGGAGGTCTTTCGGTTCAGGCAAGAAGTTTTTAAAAGTGATTTCTTATATATATATATCTATATAAAACATGTGACCTAAGTAGCGGTGCTAATTGTTAGCCCAAGCGCATGATTTCAACAACATTGGTGGAGGACCACTAGACAATGCTACACACAACCTATCAAAGCTATAGGACTTTCTGTTTTAGAAAAGACGATTTTTCGAAGTGTATAGCTCTGAAAAACAGGTGACCCTGGAACCCCAGTATTATTTTCAACAACCTTGGTAGAGGACCACTAGATATTGCTACAAATCAATTATCTAAGCTCTATGCATTTCCGTTTCATACAAGAAGATTTTCAAAAAACGAAAACATGTTTTCCTTTGGGTTGCCATGACAACCATATTTCTGCATGGAATTAATGTCTTAGAACTTTATTAAATGGGCACCTCACAAGGAACATCCCTATGAAGTGATATCAAAATAGACCAAGCGGGTTTGGATAAGATGTCGTTTGAAGCTATTGTTTACGGACGACGGACGGCAAGAGTTTAAAATGGTTGTAATGTATTCTTCCTCGGCGGTCAGGTTTACGGGGATGGCATTGAAACATGCATGGTATTGAGCATGAATAATACCGATAGTACTGGTAAATTATCCTAGATCAAACTGAAATAGTGTTACAATTGGCTAAAGACACCATCAAAACAAACATATTGTGCATCCACAATATAAAAATTAGGTAGTTGATGTCCCAGACCATGTCATCGTGGCTAGACGAACGTTAAATGACCTAATATAATAGCAAGTCTGCGCATTGTATTGTCCTTGTTATTTGAAGTATCAGGGCGGGGCTTAATATAGATGTCTATGAACTATTGTTTGTGTTAGATAGGCGTATGACGGAGGGAATCGTGGTCACGACTGGTAACCATTCGTGTTTGTCTGGTTTTCACTCGACATGCACTCATTTCTACGAGAACTAGACTGTCTTCGTAAATATCTGTCTAACCCTAAACCGAATATTCAGAAATCAATTTCGATCCTCTCTCTGAAGAGTTAATGAATGGCGACATCAACGTACAAAAACATTATATTCTAAGCATTTCCTTGTTCAAGCCAGTTGCATGTTTAAGGGTTTTCTGTTGTTATACAGTATAAGTGCCAATATAAATTTTCTGTTCGAGCCTTTCGTAACGCACGGTAGCTTCTGTTAAAGTACAACACCCAGATAAATATTTTCTTTTGAATTTAAACGGTTAAGGTATATGTGCAAGGACTATACAAATATGTAGAAGGCTACACAGCTTTAATAAATTCATTTATGCAGGCAAATATGGGAAGAAACATAAGACTATTGAATAGTTAACGAGTTACAGACATCGACGACATCAGGTATACTTAGACACCCATTTTTGGGAGGGACTTCTATATATATGAAAAATCGAACAATGTTGTATGTCGTATGTGTTCCGTCTGAATACAACCATCCTGTAAGATTACAAATTTGACAGAGGATCGTATATTTTGCATTGTCCGTAAACATTCTACTGTCGCATGATGACTACATTACACGGGCATCGTTCTCTATATTCAGTTGAACTACGCCTATATTAAATTAACATATAGTTATTTATAAAGGCATGTCGTCAATTTGATGGTTTGTAAGATAAGAAAAGATAAGAGAAGATAAGAAAATTGTTTATTAACGTGACCTGTGTGAATTTACATACATGAATAACACATTTATACAAATTTGACCACACACGGCCCTTTGGGCCTATAAGTCACCATATATATATACATAATATTAACTCTTAAGTTATTCACAAATATACAATAATTTGGTAACAGTGTGTGGAATGAGATATCTCACTCGATATGCAATGTCTATTTTTACACAGTGAAACACCTAATCTTCCCTAATCAGTGTGTGTATACCACTATACTTTTGACGTCATATTTGCATGATCAGCAATAATTGCTCTTGATAAGAATGTAAAAACAATGGTAACTTTTTTTATTTCTTCACCCTTTTTAATGAAACATGGCGCAGTCTACGCCGCTTACAATGTCCTTTCCCGGTTTTTACAGGAGTTTGATTGGTGATCTAGTTTTTTCAAACACTTCGATGAACGTGTTCTCAAAATCCAGTTTTGATAATGCTCCGGCTGTTGGCGATATTAATAAATTTTGAGAATAGGTTCATCAAAATGTTTGAAGAAACTAAACCACTAATCAAACTCCGTTGAAAAAACGGAGATAGGGCTCTGTAAGCGGCGTAGATTGCGCCATGTTTTATTAAAAATGATGAAGAAATAAAAAAGTTACCTTTGTTTTTACTTCTAAACCGAAGTAAAATAATTCTGTCCGCCGTAGCATTTGTGACGTCAAAGTCACGTGGTATACACACACTGATAATGCCTCAAGGTAGCTAATTTACGGGGGTAAAAAGGGGTTACTCCCAAGGTAATTTATCTACCATACATAGCTGACCTCCTCCTTAGGTAGCTCTTAACAATGAAATTTGCACATTTACGGGGGTGATCATTGATTTTTTCGTGATCACGTAATTCATTAAAAATAGAGTCATTTAACTGATCTAAGAACGTATCATTTCGAATGTATATCTAAAAATCAGATTTAATCAAAAAATGAGTTTCGTCTTCTACAGAGTTTGATTGGCACATTTTACATAGTCTTTGATCAGGGCTTTCTCTGATATATCGTCTAGTCTCGATTATAAGAGGTAAGATACCCCACCTGAATTGCGCAAGAAGTGATCGCTCATATTTCTGCAGGTTTAGCAGTGTATAGTGTTCCTTTTTAAACTCACTTTTGAATTGTATATAGGTCCTTGGTTAAGAAGTTGTTTGCAGACTATTCGCCCAAATGTTATTATAGTAAGAGTTCATCTTTTCCTTCACTGTTTTCAAATTGATTATTGTCTTAGTGTTATAAAATCTGATTAAGTCGAGCTTGTTTGTCGGTTCGTTCGAGGGTCAGAATACCACTTGCTGGCTTACATTTGGTTGTTGTTTGTTTACCATAACCTGTTAACGAAGTTAATTGCAACAAAATAAAGCTTAAATGGATACTATTTTTACATACATTTATATTTCACTATTTTTTACAAAAAGGGACAGAAATTTATTTACACGACAAATGTGTTAAATCCAATGTCTGGTCAGAAATAGGCATGACTATATAATATGTACCGACTTGAACCCTAGGACTAAAAGACTCGCCAAAGAGAATCGATATCACTCCAGATGTTGTATGTTTGAACCTTACTTGGTCAAAATTTGGTTCCGACATTCGACAAAAGTAATTGAAACCATATCCATCCGTCTTCCACCAGGAAGGAAGGAGTTTAGTTCTCTTGGACAAATGATATTTGGAAAACTGGTGACCAACACTCATGAAACACATGAATTGGTCGCTTGGATATATACGGAATATAATATCGTAGCTTGGGAAAATCCATATCTAACTCGACCTTCGGTCTCGTAAGATATCGATTTTTCCACGCTACTTGTCGTGCAATACGAACCCATTTATCGCTCCTGCAACGTAATATTTCTTTTATCTATGAAGAGCGAACAAGGGTAACAAATATACAGATTCAATTAATTTTTTATTGGGAAAACAATTTTGTAATCGTGAAATGAAAAGATGAATGGCGGATGAATATTTACTACAATACTTTGACGACGCCCCTAGAAAGAATTATAATACGTAGATCCCACCCAATAACATCATCGAATTAAATTTCCATTGTTTTGTGGGAGAAAATAACAACACAATCTTTATTTAGGGTTTTTATTAACTTGACGCTAGGTTTTTGATACATAAAACAGATACGAGTTTCCCACATAGCAATGGTTGCCTGTATATTTTACTACGTAGTGCAGATTTAAAACGGGAACCTCGCTGAAAGTAGTCCGCCCACTGTCTGACGTCACAATCTTGTATTTTCACCAGGTGGGATACTGAATTTTAATCCTTCGGAAAATGAACAGGCATATGATAATATATATATATTTTATGAAACGGCGTTATATTCTTATCAATCATTAATTCATTGGTTTGTCGAATTAAAAAAATGTTTTTATTTAAAACATACTGCGATGTATGCAAGCTCTGCGTGTTATCTGAACACTAACATTCTACTGGAACTGCGAAACTGGAGCTCTCGCTGTAACACAAAATAACAGTAAATGTAATATGCATACAAATTCTGTTACAAATGTGTATGTAATTTTAATAAAACAAACATAGTTAATTTGTATTTTTTACAACGGAGATTGAATTAGAAGTCGAACCATGAGATAAACTTATTTTAAACGGATATTAGATTAGATGACGAACCAGTAAAGAGCAAGACCAGTCATCCGGCTTAGCAAAATGTATCTACAACCGAGATTAAATTAAATGTCGATTCGGGAAAAGGCCAGATCAGACTTTCGGCTTAGTAAAATGTTTCTAGAACGAATGTTGTAATTAGATGTGATTCTACAAACTCATTCTGTGATAGACTCGTGATATCTAATCAATTAAAAATGTGTCGAATCTGTATCTAGAACGGAGATTTAATTAGATGTCCCACTGGGTTAGAGCTAGACCAGACTTCTGGCTTAGCAAAATATATGTAGAACGGAGAATAAGTAATATGTAGAACCAGGAAAGAGTCAATACTTCATGCATAGTAAAATGTATCTAGAACGGAGATTCAATTAGAAATCGAACCAGGACCGAGCCAGATCAGACTTTCGGTTTTGAAAAACTTATCTCAAACGGAGATAAGATTAGATGTCGAACCAGTGAAGAGCAAGACCAGTCTTCCGGCTATGTCGATTCGGGAAAAGGCCAGATCAGACTTTTGGCTTAGAAAAATGTTTCTAGAACGAAGATTTAATTAGATGTCCCACTGGGTTAGAGCTAGACCAGACTTCTGGCTTAGCAAAATAACATAACACAATGATTCTACAAAATCATTCTGTGATAGACTCGTGATATCTAACCAATTAGAAATGTGTCGAATCTGTATCTAGAACGGAGATTTAATTAGATGTCGAACCAGGAGAGAGCCGTGAAATACCTCCGGCTTTTCAAAATGTATCTAGAACGAATATTTAATTAGATGTCCCACTGGGTTAGAGCTAGATCAGACTTCTGGCTTAGTTAAATGTTTCTAGAACGGAGATTTAATTAGATGTCGATTCGGGAAAGAGCCAGATCATACTTCCGGCTTAGTTAAATGTTTCTAGAACGGAGATTTAATTAGATGTCCCACTGGGTTAGAGCTAGACCAGACTTCTGGCTTAGCAAAATAACATAACACAGTGATTCTACAAAATCATTCTGTGATAGACTCGTGATATCTAATCAATTAGAAATGTTTCGAATCTGTATCTAGAACGGAGATTTAATTAGATGTCGAACCAGGAGAGAGCCGTGAAATACTTCCGGCTTTTCAAAATGTATCTAGAACGAAGATTTAATTAGATGTCCCACTGGGTTAGAGCTAGATCAGACTTCTGGCTTAGTTAAATGTTTCTAGAACGGAGATTTAATTAGATGTCGATTCGGGAAAGAGCCAGATCAGACTTCTGGCTTAGTTAAATGTTTCTAGAACGGAGATTTAATTAGATGTCCCACTGGGTTAGAGCTAGACCAGTCTTCTGGCTTAGCAAAATAACATAACACAGTGATTCTACAAAATCATTCTGTGATAGACTCGTGATATCTAATCAATTAGAAATGTGTCGAATCTGTATCTAGAACGGAGATTTAATTAGATGTCGAACCAGGAGAGAGCCGTAAAAGACTTCCGGCTTTTTAAAATGTAAATGAAGATTTCAATTTCCGTTGGTTTGATTAACCATGACCCTACGGAATAGTTGACATTATGCAATTGTGATGTTTGTAATTGGACAAAACGCGGGTAGTTAATTAATTCAATTAGAAATATGAATGATAACATCAATCGGTCAATTACGGGTCATCTCGTAGAGTGTTTAAATCAAATTTCCGTAAATCTGAAAGAGGCCACATCATCAAATTTCATCGCACCAGATATCCATTTTTCATTGATAAATATATGAAGACAAAACTTTGGCTAAAACTTATGCTTACATTTTACAATGCAAATCATAAACACAGCAAACAGAATAGAAAACAATGTGGCAAAAGGAGAAACTTTCAACTCGATTTTATGAGTAGTTTTCATAGTCGTCTGCTGTACATTTGAGCCGCCCGCGAGAAAACTAACATTTGTGTAATGTATCAACCCAGATCAGTCTGCGCAGTCAGTGCCAATTGATACGGGCTCACACATTCCGTCTCAGGGTCATATAGGTATAGAGTAATGATTCCTACAACAGAAAATCCGCAGGAGGCGAAAAGTGTCTATCCGGGTAAGCCTGCGCTGCATGCGTAGGCTGATCCGGGTCATTACTTTACGCAGAGTACACAATGTTGGTTTTCTCGCGGAACGGCCCATACTTAGTATTTTGGAAAGGGTTAAGCTGTTAGACCAATTGTTCGATGGCCCTGTATGAACTGATGTCTGCAACAGACGTATTTGATGGAAAGGGTGATCTTCCATACTGGGCAATCTCTATCCCAATTTTGTTTTATATGCTATCTGAAAATGACACAAACATTTGCTCTTTCTTTCCAATAGTTAACAAGTTGATTGACTCTAAAATTATACTTTCCCGTTATGGGTTGATACCTCCTTGTAACGTCAGTAAGTCAGACAGAATGTTAAACATAGCGTTGGAAAAGGAGAATATGCAATAAACGACCCGACACTAATTGAACTGTTTGACCCGATTCTTTGTCGCCTTTTTCAAGATGTTTCATTGTCTTCGTCACATTGTTTAAAGCAGACGACACTTACTGGACAGTTTTAAACTCCTATTCAGAAAGAGGTTTGTTTAATGAAATTGACATGGAAACACGAGCAATTACTCATATAAAATTAATTTTTACAAAAACAAATGATGTAGATCTTTACATAGAAACATGTTTTGTTTTTACATTTTCTGAAAGTCGTTCTGTATCAGTTTGTGTTGTATGTTAGAAAAGGTTAATATGCCGATGGTCACTTGACGCATTGTGGTCTGACGTTTTTCCTGATCGCTATCACTGAACTCTTTACTTTACACGTCTTCCATGCTTCCTCAAAACCTTTTTACACAAAATTCTATTTCATTTACAAAAATAACTTATATCAAGTGTATATTATTGCTTTCGACTTACTGGAAAACTCGCAACACTTGATCAAATGATATACCGGATCTAGCCGGTTCATGCATCCCTAGGAAACTCTGTGCGATTTCGTTACCTAGCAAAACCTTGACAACTAAAGTGGTTGTTGTGACGTTAAGAAATAATTAAAATAATTTATCCAATTAACGCATTTTAATTGGCAATGAATAGCCATCACAAAAGCCGTTTTTGAAAAATGCAAAGTACACATTTCTTACCTTGAATAAAACGAGTTTGTAGACAAAGAGTATACCCATAGCTCAGTGTTGTGTTAAACCTTTTCCTGGTATAGACGGCTTTAATTGTTCCTGAGAGTTCAGTTCACATTAGTCTTTTGGTATTTAAACCAATTTCTGATATAATATATTTACTTAAGTCGTCTGTTTTAAAACCATCCGAGGAAAACATGTAACGTATAACAAAGCATGTCCCTATTTTAGATGGTCAAAACAGTGGGTGACGAATCGCAGTACAAGCTATGGAAAGCTATGAAATCCAAGTCTGATGTGTTTTATATGAAATATCTTATTATTTTCCCTTTTGCAACACATTGCAACAGACGACTTTGAAAACAAGTCTGGTTTCAAAGATTGAACAATCTATTAATGAGTGTATAATTACTGGACAGAGTTGAAAACATTTACAAAACGGAGAAGTTGCTAATCATTAAAAGTCATTCCTGGTCTTGTGACAATGTTTTCAAACGTCGTCTGTCGCATATACGTCAAAACTCGCATGCAAGTGTGACGGCTTATTAATGCCACTTCTTAACTTAAGTTTTATATTCATCATAGACCCCCATGGTTTACACGGCATTCTTTAAAAACACAATGCAGCTCATAAAATAGCGGGGATTAACATTTTATATACACTTGTGCTAAGCAGCATATTAGATCTGTAATACTCAAGAAAGTTTACGTGGACATACATGTTCGTACCTATGGAAATATACCCACACACGTATGCGTGCATATACACGTAATGCATATATATTTACGTATAACAATTTAAGCAGGGGGAGAACTATATAGAGGTGGAAATTAAAATAAAACACATCACGAACATAACTAGTATGTTATTCTATAACGAATTATACATGCCCTGAAAAAAGCTATTTAAATAGGTATGTATATTACTTCGGCTAAATTGCAATCAACACTGCAAATGCGGAAACACATTGGTACACATTATGGATATTAACTTTAGCAGGGTAGATTGATTCTAAACTATGTAATACACGAATATCTACAATAGTAAAGAACAAAATAATACAGTAGGGTGATATTTCAGGGCTGCTGCTGAAGTTCAATTAAAAGCGTGGTTCACGTGTTCATGCCACGCCAGTTAATTGATTTCTTTTTAAACTAAAATTGCCAAAATGCCTCTTGGCGCCATCTTTTGTGATGGTAGGGTATAAAACACGGGACCTGTCAGTCCTGTTTCAGACAACTACACGGTTTGCATCAACAGTCTACACAAACATCGAATTACTATACGGAATAGCAAACATTCGAAATGCTGACACTTGGCTGTCTTTTGCTGCTTGCAGCCTCCGTTGCAGGTATTCATTTATTAAATAGAGTTAACTGTTTATAATTTGTACTTGTAAACTTGTTTTTATTAAATATTTTCATTTTCAAAATTCATTTTCAGAACTATAAAATCATTACTTGTAATTTCATTTGATTTTTACAGTCGTTATCAAATTAGTTCGTATATATTGAGAAACATTGAATTTCAAAGATATTTTCCGATGCTGAATATTGAGAAATAATCAGGAATATATATGTAAGAGACAGTCTACTGAATAATATTATTATGTGTGAAGTATGCCAAATTATGTTGCAAATAACTGAAGTAAAAAAGAATACGCGTGGAATAATATACTATCTTCTACTATCTACTATCATACAGTTTTCTAGTACTGGTGATATGAGTTTCTAAAAGCAAATTACAATTTTTGAAAACGCTTTAAGGATTATGCCGAAGATGACCACTGGAATGGTTGGGACATCGCTGTAGACATTAAACATATTGAAACATTGCCAGTATAACATGGTATTATTAGTTTTGATTTACAAGTCAATAGAATCAGAAGAAAATTGAACCGTTCGAATATGTATTTTTGTACGTTAGCAATAATTGCTTTTTCAATACCATGTGTACTATTCTCAAAACATTTCTTTTCGAATGCGATACCTTTAATCCAGATATCAGGAGTGCTGGTGGATTTTTATTTCTTTCCTTTGTCTAAGTTGTTATCGTAGTCATTTTATTATATGCAGATATAAGTAAGTAAGTAAGTAAGTAAATATTTTATTATAGTGACATGTGTATATACAACAACAAAACAATGGTACAAAATGTAATAAATAACACCCGGCCCCATGGGCCTATAAGTCACTTTCAAAAGAAAAATAATTAAGAAAACCAAAAAAAATAAAATAGAAAACAAAACAAAAAAACATACAAAAAAAACAAAAAATGGAAAACGTGTTGTGTTGGTATCGTTCTACTTCATAACGACAATATCAAATAGACAGATATGGGCAGTACCATTCGAAAACATCCATTCCAGAAACTTCATCTCCAAAAGAAAAATAAGGTAGATATAAAAAGTCAATATAAGTACGTATAATTATGATTGAGATCACTTCTGGGGAAAAACAAAAAAAAATGAAAACGTTAATTGAAACATTTTCACACTGTCTAAAGAATAAATTTACAATATGAGTGTTTTTGTTTAACAGCTAGGCTATGCTCTTTTAAGAAAAAGAGCGGAAGTTTTGCTGTCCACCAAATCACATAACAATAAAGTTATCGTAATGTTAAGTAATAATATATAACTAAAAGTCCTTTACATAAACGAAATGTAAAGAAAATGTAGTCATATGTATAATCAAACACAGTTAAAAACAATCACAAGCAAAGACACTAACAAATGATTGTGTGTGTGAGTGAGTCAGTCAGTGCATGTGTGAGTGAATAAATGTTTGAAAGGGAGATAGTTGTGTCTATACGGTCCTAATGAAAAATACATAAACGTACACATATACATTATGAACACAATAATACATCATCTACAATTTGAAGACTTTTCCAAAAGAGAAAACTGTTATAGTCAAAAGCATTATGCGAGAATAAGAACTTGCACATTACGAGCAATTTTTACTCCCCATAAAATGCCCTGAAAATATGCCTACCATAATCGATTCAAAAAGTCGCCTGTATATCAAAAAGAAACAATAATCAGTTCTGCGGATATAATGCTCTCCGTCTTACAACATAGGCTTTAACTATAAATTTTGCTAATTTTCGCACATGATTCATCATTAAATAACACAATTTATTAATAAGCGATAATTGTACAAATGCCCCTGTATCAAATAGTTCACCGAATATGTCAGATCTTATTCTTGTATAAAAGTCGCATGTAACCACAAAATGCGTTTCCGACTCTATTTGTGAGCTATCACAAAATAAACATAAGCGATCATTGATTTTTTTCGCCAATGTATCGGCCTGTCTCAATTCTCAAAGGCAATATATGTTGATGCATCTGCAGAACGACTGCCGAATACTTTGGCAAAAAAAACGATTTATTCTTAACGAGCAATATCCTTTTTTTGTCAAAATTTCATGAACTGTTTTCAATAATTTGAATTTCTTATTTAGGCATTTTCATTCTTTTGCAAAAGAACAGACGTGTTGTGTATTCAACGTTTCGGTCAAACTGACATAAACCACTTAAATAATTTAGATGTATGTTCTATGACGGTAAATCCTTTGAAAAGACAATCCATGCATATCAAACATTTACACATTTTCTATTAACAGGCGAAACAGTTTACCTAGAAAATTTGAACAGTGACACTTACAGAAGAAGTCAAGCTCTTGGTCAACCAGAAACGCTTAACTTCCGTTTACGTCATAGTAGCGGAGATATAGCGCTGAACCTCGAAGAAAACACCAACTTGAACGCCAATGCACCAATCTACCTGAATAGACAAAGTGCAAATGGAGGCAGCGTGGCTGTTCAGATCAGAGTTCCACAAAATAACGTAGGTTTATGTTTTCATTCATATTACATGTTTTAAGAAAGGATTATTGAAGAAATCAGAATTTTGATTTTTATGAACAAGACAGAACTATATTTTCAGCATAACCATTTGTAAAGGGCTTTCGGCCAAAATTAGAAAAAAACAAAAAGCATTTCAACTATCACATCATGTCAAAACTATTATTTTTGTATTCTAAATCATAAACTTTTGTTTAATTATGTAGTGCTGACAATGTTATAAGTAATTTGTTTACAGCGCTTGTTTATCATAACACACATGATTGAAATATGACTTCATAATGTATGGATCTATAGTTCAATTTCAATACTTCATACTTTTCTGATGTTTGATACTGTTCTTATTACTTGCAGCATGTTAAATATCGTATAATCGTAACACCGTCACTTTACTCATGGTTGAACGAAAAAATTCACTCAGAAATGGATAAGATAAATAACCTCTAAAGGAATAGTAAAATACATGTTTAAATGGAAAGACTATCACACTTTCAGTCAATTCGTAATACATCAAGGCAGTGTTGATTTGCTAGACGCAAACACTTTTCTGATTTACGAGGATTAGTTTCGTATCGCATGTATTTTAATTCGAAACGACTCATGACTGTTAAAATAGTTAATACAGATGATGTATTTGAAAGGATACCTTTGTCATTGCTGTTTGTAATACCTCAGGACTCCTTCTGCCAGAATACAGAGCATTGCTTTCACTTTTAAATTGGTGCTATATGTGATTGTTTTTATCAACAGATGAAATTCTTCCACGACAAAAGAAATGGCGCCTATGTCAGAAGCATGTGTTACCCTGGTGATCATGGACCCTGTTTCGATACACTGGTAAGTTATTTTAAAATTCGTCCCGTTATTTTCTCTTTGGTATAACAGAACTGACGATACACTCGCTATTTGACCTCTTCAACATCGACAGTTTGATAATCACATTCATATAATAACGTCTATTAATGTTGAGGCTTATGACCTCTCTGGTTTTCGCATTATTCAAAGCTACAGTAATGTAAACATAATGTCGCTACGCATCCAATATTTTGTCATAAAATAAACATGAGGTCAATAAAAGATATAGGCGTACAGTGAAGACGCTGGTGAGAATGTGCGTATACAGATCTTCAACAGGGAATTCCCTGTTCGCAGATGCAGCAATAGCCTTGAACCGGCTCACATATATACAAAGATACGGGTGTATTTATATTGCCGAAATATGTACTAGTCTACGTGCGCACACCGGTATGTAATTTGGTCGTATCCCGTTCTAACATACAAGCCATATATAGCAGGCGACGTTTGAAAACACTAAAGCACTACTATGAAATATCTCTGAGACAGAGATGATAATTGAGCGGGGTTTACATATTGTCTTTATTACGCTTAAACGATTGTATGAAGCCTATTGGATTCATCTGTTTGGCGAACAGTGTAAACTCTGATGAGACTGCGCGGATGCGTTGGCTTGTCTGTAATTACACGGGTCGCCGCTGCCGTAAGGTTAGTTTACGCAGAGCGCCACTAAATTATTGAAAATAGTTGAAAATAGTGTGGCAGATAGATGACTTTTTCACAATATTTGAAAAGTTATCGCCAGTAGTTGTTTCTACACGTGAAAAGGATTACAGAAGTTGATACAACGATTGGAATAATGCCTCATTAATCACTTGTTATTGGCATGGTTTACCGACAATTCTGGTTTCAGCAAAATACGGTCTATTTGCTTTTTTTAATTGAAATTGACAGTCGGTTGGTTATCAGCGCTCGTAATAATGCGTGTATCTTGATTTAATATGGAACACGATCTGCAGCAAATGACTTTCAAAACAAAGTGACAAAAAAATGAAAAGTCTCCATGACAGATAGCTTAATTGTTAAACAATCTGACTAAAGTACACGATCTGACCAAATGTATGCGTAGCGTTAATAGAAGATGATTTTAATGAGATTGAATTGTTAAATAAGGTTTAAAAAACAATGTTTTTAAATATCATCTGCTGCTATTGCGTCAAAATGTGCGGAATTAAACTGTGATATTCTTTCTCAAGTAATTCGAATTGTATGATTTTAATTGAAAATGTGTAACAACATATTTTCCTTGCTGTATGTTAGGAAGGAAATGTCCTCATCAGTGGTAAAGAGTACAAACTCGAACCAGCCACCTCTGGTGCCGACAAACGCCACGCCGCTCTCGGTGTACCCCACACATTGGAGGTCTTGGAGAGAGTACACAGCACTGGTACCCACCAAACACACACAGGAAGAAGTGTCATGGTTACCTCCAATGACTATGTTGTCCGTGAGTGAAATCTAGTAACACTTATTATAACCTTGCAATATGCTTAAATCCCATATACCTATGTCAAGACAATATTCAAAATAAACTGAATAGTGACGTTTTAAAATTGTAATTCAGTACACATAAACATCGTCAGGCGAAAACGAGTCTAATGGCATATCCATAGAGTATATCTGTGCATACGTTCAATCCGATCAGGGATTCACTTGACGTGTATGGCTAGTAAAACTGGAAGTGTATCCCCACGGAGCTTTGTACATATATATGTTGTCAGACGCATAGGTAAATACATTGGCTGGTGCTGATAGAGATTTCTTGCTTGATGAAACAACGGTGCAACATCCCCGCTATACTTTTTGGCTTACATATTTGGTTAGGCCTACTGACGCACTATTATGAACTAAGCCCGTCCTATGTTACTTTAAGCCATCTTAATTATCTAAAACGTCTGTCTCGCGAATTGAAGTCAACTGTTTCAAACAATGTTTTAAAATGGGCAAAATCTACGCCACGTTATTCTAAGTTGAATATCTTTCTGTAGTACAATCCCTTTCTCAACTAAGCCAAATACATTAAGCATACTTTGGTTTTTAGACAAGAACTGGTGATACAGTACCCTTTACAGAATTGTAACAAGAACATTATGTAAGCCTATATAAAAGCTGACACAAAAAACGGAAATTTAGTATTCTTAAAGATTTTCTCATCGATAAAATGTCACACTACTTAATAATCTCAAAGGTTTTTACAATGATAGAAAGATGCAATAGTTTCTTTCTCAAAGATTAGTTCGTTCAATGATGTTCTTATTGACAAAAAGATGCAATCATTAGTTTTCTCAAAGACTTTCTAATAGATAGAAAGACAAAACAAGCAGTATTCTCAATTTATTTCTTGATAAAAAGACTTAATAAAAAAATATTCTCAAAGATTTTCTTATTGATAAAAAGTCGCAATAAGTAGTCTTTTTATTGATTAAACCTTAGCGTCTGAGATAAAATAGCGTTTTAATATGCTTTGATTTTTTTTTATTAATATGTTTATATTTTAGTTATTATGTGATGTATTATTTTCCAAATAAAATTGATATTTGCATAACATGTCATTGATCCTTCTGATCCATATATGATACTTTTTCTCGAGTTTAACTAACCCTAGGTATTTGCGACCAGTGTAAACCAGACCACACAGCGCATCCCCACAATCTGATCTGTCCCTACATATTCACAAAACATTCGAGAATAATCCGACATAAACTGCATATCTGTATCAGATAACAACGATTTACAAATAAATATTTATCTACACTAGCCAGAAATAGCCTTGGTTTACCTGAAGTACAGCTAGTGTGTACACGTGCGACACTTCATACTTATCAACGGATCAACTGATTTAACCCTTTCTCACATCTAGCAAATAAACACTCTGTATTAATGAAAGTATAATAATTAAATCGAGTTGAAAACATTGTGCAATCTCCCCTTTTGTCACAATGTTTACATCATTCGTTTGCTGGAGAGGCGTAAGATAGCGTTTGTATGTTGTAAACTTTAATGTGCTCATCAATTTGGCAACATATATTTTTAGACATCGTCGATCTTTTTCACAATGTGTGCATATTTTGTTTTGTTTTAACAAAATTATTCTTCTAATCTATTTTAACATCATTTATTTTCAAAGCGGACTGTCCGAAATGCAGTTTGAAAAATACAGTACTTGTGTTGTTTTCAGAAGTTAAATTAAGTGAACCTTTTAATCTTACGGTGGCAAAACGACCGATCCAATCAAAGCGACTAAACAGTAGCTTTAATTAAATCGGTGACGTCACTACCGTAACATTATGATTACCTGATCACATTGCAGCATTATGCGTCAAAATAGACTGTTCTTTACAAAAGAGATCCACATAGACAGTAACACTTTATTTTTTAATGCATAGCTCATTAAATAGTTCGACATTAACACAGGGGAAGACGAGGAAGACGATGAAATCGAAGATATGAACAATGTCCAAGGTCTGACGGAAGAAGATGTTGAGCGATTTGAACGTCTGATGACAAGATTACACCACCAACCGACACAAGACAGACAGAAGAGACAAGCCTCTACTGCTCACGGTGTTGAAATGGTACTCGCTATTGACCATCTAATTTATCAGAGGTATTGACCTTGTTATTTGACGTGTCAGGGCGGGGCTTAAGATATATGTCTATTAACTATTGTTTGTGTTAGATAGGCTTATAACGGAAGGAATCGTGGTCGCGGCTGGTAACCATTCGTGTTTGTCCGGTTTTCACTCGACATGCACTCATTTCTACGAGAACTAGACTGTCTTCGTAAATATCTGTCTAACCCCAAACCCAATATTTAAAAATCACTTTCCATCCGCTCTCTGAAGAGTAAATGAATGGCTACAACAACGTACACAAACATTATATTCTAAGCATTTCCTTGTTCAAGCCAGTTGCATGTTTAAGGTTGTTTTTTTGTTGTACAGTATACGTGCCAATGTCAATTTTCTTATCGAGCTTTTCGTAACGCACGGTAGCTTCTGTTAAAGGACAACACACAGATAAATATTTCTTTTGAATTTAAACGGTTAAGGTATAACTGCAAGGACTATACAAATATGTAGAAGGCTACACAGTTTTAATGAGTTCATGTATGTAGACAAATATGGGAAGAAACATAAGACTATTGAATATTTAACGAGGTACAGACATCGACGATATCAGGTGTACTTAGAAACCCATTTGAGGGAGGGACTTCTTTATATATGATATATCGAACAATGTTGTATGTCGTATGTTTACCGTTTTAATACAACCATCCTGTAAGAATACCAATTCTCGATCGGTTGAGCCTTTGTAACCCAAGTCTTCATCTCGTCCATTAGCGATACAGACATAACGTCCTTTGCATTTGTATTTACTAATTATTGTTAAATTACCTAGCGAGAGTTTCGAGACAAATACGACTAGTCGAGCACGGGTTTCATTCGCGCAAGTAACTCAATAATTAGTTTAGTTTATGTCAATCTAATTACGCTATCTAACGTGTGATTGGATCGGGCTCGATATGGAGAATATGTTTCTTACCAGGTACTCATTGTGTACCTTTTTAGTTGAAGTTTTTACACATTTGTACTTTTCAGCGAGCTCATTTAAAGCATAATATAATTATTAATAATTTAATCATTTTTGTTTTCATGTCGGGAAAAGCGATGGCTTCCTCATTCTGCAATTATCACCCTTTGGTTTTCACTTACATCCCCCTCCCAATAAAAGCGTATCTTCTTTATCGTTATAACAAATTGAATATCGCGAATAACCGTCATTTACGTGTATGGGCATAGATTTTACTTTGGTTGTTATGTGCGACTTCGTATGCATTACTTTTAGACGCGCAGAGAGGTTTACAGACCGCAGAGCCGTAATTTTGTTTACAGATATTACTTGTTTGGAAAAATGTTATGTCACGGTAATCATGAACTTCATTGCAAATACTGTGATATACATAAACCAATATTGAAATAGCAAAACTCTTCTCTTCTTCTTCTTCTTCTTCTTCTATACTTCTATAAATGAAAATAAAATAAATACTTATCGTAAAGAGAATTGATATCATTCTAATCCATTTTTATACTGCTTTGTATATATATGTGTTGTTTGTGAAAATCTAGATATATTTCTATGTTCCAGTTTCGCAGCTATTAATTCCGGTTCGTCTGTAGAGGAAGTTCTCTTAAAAGTTCGGGAATATTACTCTCACATCATAAACGGGGTACGTTTTATACATTATTATGGATCGATATGTTGCAACAGTAAAATCAGGTAATATCGATATCTGAAATAAACACAAACTCATTAATAACAACTTTAAAATATAGTAGACCTTAGATAAATTCAGTTTTTTGCTTTTATCAAAATCATGGAAAGTGATTTGAAAGTAGTACCCCTGATACATACGGAAATATATATTCGTTTTAATGACTTTGTCGTTAGGAATGTCAAGGTCAAAATCTTAAATGGATATCCTGTGATTTTGACGGAAATCTGATATAACGTTGTAACAATATACTTCAACCGTAATAGATGCATGCCTGTTCACAAGATACATCTCACTAGAATCTCCATGTTAAGCAAGTGGTTTTTTTTTTGCCAATCAGCTTTAAAAGAAAGTATTAATTCCAAACAAAGTGATGTGTCGAATGCAGTAAAGGGAACCCAGTGTTTAATCTTTTTCTTTTCTTATTGAGACGTTTTTAAACAGATAAATGCAGAAATGTGGTAAATGGATGTTTCATATAGTTCATTATTCAAATACACTTCTTACAATTCTAGGTTGACCTTCGTTATGTCAGCATCCAAGATCCTAACTATTCTTTCTACGTCCGAGTTACTGGATTCGTCATCTCAACAGTAAGTCACACTATCTTGTTAACACATTACACGATATACCATATTATTGCTTACCCGAGACTGGTAGATTACATATACCGTCTTAAATAACACAAATAATGTTAATCCTTATCTAGCTGAAATTGTCCTCGAAATTTGACAAGGTCTGGCATTTGTTTTGTGTAATTTTGCAAAGAAAACTTGTGTCGCCTGACTGCACCTGTCTTTACTAATCAGGCAAGACAAAGTGTGACAGACTGTCAATCTAAATAGATGTGATCTCGAAGTGCCGTACGTCCAGGAAAGGCAACACAAACAATGTGAACGGTGTAGACGAAGGTTTCACTGAATAAATGTGTATGTAAGATATGATTTAAAGGGTTGGTAAGTGTGTTTCAATCTGTTTGTAGCAACAAACTGGTTAACCGGTTATATGTTTGTATACGTTACAGCAAGTAGCCGATTCTCCTTGGTTAGATTATTCTGGAAGTTCCACTGATGGTATCGCCGGTCTTGAGTTCATGAGAACGTGGAGACGTGATACCGGTGGCCTGCCGGAACACGATCATGCTGCTTTTATGACTGGGTATGTACAATTGTGTTGCTATTAATAATGGTGCGGTGAAAATGTTAAAATAAATATAATATTAAAAACTCTATTTAGTGCAAAACTGCTCTTTTACCCAATTTTATCGAAATGCTCCCCGTCATCCATTACTTGGATTGTCTAAAGTTCTTTTTTTGCTTATGTTAATATGTTACCTACAGGACTAACGCAGAGGTTAATTTGGAAAATGTCTTTCAACAATTAAACTTCTGATTACAATCTTATTGTTTAAAGGGGGCGCTATTAAGAAATTGAAGAATTATTATACTGCCTGTTCTGTAATAATGTTGTTGGATGTAATTGTCATTTATGTTCTGGTATGTCCTCTTTCTAAAGAAATACTCAGGAACTGTATATGCATCCAAATTTAAAAACAAGTTTTACATACTCAGTACTCATTAAGCAATTATTAGAAATATTTGATTGTTTATTTATTATGCTTCGTCGAAGATGAGAACAAATGAAATTAAATATGTTTTCAAACTATAACAACACATGCTGTTATTATTGTAATGTAGTTTATATTTATGCATATGGGCCGACGGCCTTGTATTCAAATAGAAATGTGAACTGTAAAGTATATTAACGTCAATTGAAATAGACTGTTTAATTCAACAATGTTTTCAACTTCACTATTACGTCTCTGTATGTGATACCAGTACAGGCATACAACAAGTTACGTTTTTTTCGCATAAAGCAACTTAATTATATTTTAGCCTAGTCTTTACATTTGATGCTTTGTCCAATCTGTGTACAATACCTTTTTTCGCTTAACGATGTTGAATTTTTTTTTTTTTTTTTTTTTAGATCAAACATTCAGGCTGGAGGATCGACAGGTGTTGTCGGAATTGCCTACCTTGATGGAGTCTGTACATTTTGGGGTGTGTCGATTAATGAAGAATTCGGATTTTTCCAGGGCGCTGGTGTCCTTGCCCATGAACTTGGTCATAAGTAGGTTCATTGTGTGTTGAATCTTTAGTTTAACATAAACAAAGTGTAATGAACTAAGCAATGAATAGTATAATTGCATTGAAAACATGTGCGAACTTTGGACTGGCTTTCTTCATTGACAGAGGATCGTATATTTTGCATTGTCCGTATAGATTCTACTGTCGCACAATGACTACATTACACGGGCATCGTTCTCTATATTCAGTTTAGTGTGTATTTATCATGCGACAGTTGAACTTCGCCTATATTAAATTAACATATAGTTATTTATAAACGCATGTCGTCAATTTGATGGTGGTCATTACCTTGCATGTCAGTTCGTTCGAGGGTCAGAATACCACTTGCTGGCTTACATTTAGTTGTTGATTGTGTACCGTTACCTATGGAAGCCCTGGAGGGACTTCTTACTTCAATACTTCTAACTTCCATACTTCTAACTTCATTACTTCTAACTTCCAAACTTCTAACTTCATTACTTCTAACTTCATCACTTCTAACTTCTAACTTCATTACTTTTAACTACATTCACTTCTTACTTCTAACTTCATTACTTCTAACTTCCAACTTCATCACTTCTATCTTCTAACTTCATTACTTCTAACTACATTCACTTCTAACTTCTAACTTTATTATTTCTAACTTCCAACTTCCTTACTTCTAACTTCATTACTTCTAACTTCTAACTTCATTATTTCTAACTACATTCACTTCTAACTTCTAACTTCATTACTTCTAACTTCCAACTTCCCTACTTCTAACTAGTAATGAAGTTAGAAGTTAGAAGTTAGAAGTGAATGTAATGAAGTTAGAAGTGATGAAGTTAGAAGTTTCGAAGTTAGAAGTGATGAAGTTAGAAGTAATGAAGTTAGAAGTAAGGAAGTTGGAAGTTAGAAGTAATGAAGTTAGAAGTAATGAAGTTAGAAGTGATGAAGTTAGAAGTAATGAAGTTAGAAGTTTGGAAGTTAGAAGTATGGAAGTTAGAAGTAATGAAGTTAGAAGTGAATGTAGTTAGCAGTAATGAAGTTAGAAGTGATGAAGTTAGAAGTTATGAAGTTAGAAGTTTGGAAGTTAGAAGTATGGAAGTTAGAAGTAATAAAGTTAGAAGTTTGGAAGTTAGAAGAAATGAAGTTAGAAGTATGGAAGTTAGAAGTATGGAAGTAAGAAGTCCCTCCAGGGCTTCCATAGTTACCTGTTAACGAAGTTAATTGCAACAAAATAAAGTTTAAATGGATACTATTTTTACATTCATTCATATTTCAATATTTTTACAAAAAGGGACAGAAATTTATTTACACGGCAAATGTGTCAAATCCAATGTCTGGTCAGAAATAGGCATGAATATATAATATGTAACGACTTGAAGGTCACTTAGGATTAAAAGACTACAAATAGAATGGATATCACTCCAGATGTTGTATGTTTAAACCTTACTTGGTCAACAATTAGTTCCGACATTTGACAAAAGTAATTGAAATCATATCCATTCGTCTTCCACCAGGCTAGAAGGAGTTTAGTTGTCTTAAACAAATGATATTTGGAAGACTGGTGAACAAAAGTCATGAAACACATGAATTAGTCGCTTGGATATAACATATATAACACAAAATTACAGAAAATATAATATGCAGTAACATTGAGTTGCTGTATATTTCTAAATTGAGGAATTCTGTTACAAATGTGTATGTAATATTAATAAAACAAACATAGCTCATTTGTAATTTTTACAGTTTGGGCGCTCCTCACGATGCTGGTGATGACCAATCCGCATGCGACGTAAACGCGGATTTCGTGATGGCGCCATTTGTACCAAGGCTATCTTCGACATCTACAACAATAAACCCTTGGAGATTCTCCAGTTGTTCTATTGAGTCTTTTAAAAATTACGTCAATAGTCTTGGGTAAGAAATCAGTATGTGTTATTGTCAGATTAGTTTGAACATTAAAGATTATATGTGTGGATATTCGTACTTTCTTTTTGCATTATAATATCGATGCGTCTTTCATGTTTGATATAATGACAGTATTTATAGTCAAAACTATTCGGAACTAAATTTAAGTTTTATCGGTATGCGTTAACATTTTATAATAGAAATTGAGTAGTGCTTCACGAAAAATCGGCATTTGCTCTTATAACACTTGTTCTTGTAAATACCTGAATAATTATTATTTTCAGAACCGGTTCGTGTACACTTGATACTGCTGACATCTATGACCCAGAGGAGTTCGCGAATTTTAACAGTACATCGGCCGGTCAATTGTACACTGAAGACGAACAGTGTGAACTTTTAAGAGGAGCTGGTGCAACATTCTGTTCGGTAAGATGAATTTAAATTAAATTGTAAACTTGTTACAAGTGATGACTCTAAATAAGGACAAGTGAGTACTTGTAAATAGCAATAGAATGATAATTATTTTAATTGAATTATGATTATCAGAAAAAAATCACACTTGGGTAGCTGAGAAAATGAAGCCAAAAACAGAATGATTTTAAAACCTGTATAATATTCTCTATTCATAACCAATTTGTAGATTCTTCCAGGATTATTCCGGTGATGGTTTGTTGCAGTTTCCATTGACCTCGTCTTATAACAATTATAATTAATAAACACGTTCTTTGACACCGGGAATTTTCTAGACTAAATAACTATTCTAGGCGAAAACATGCAGAAGAGTATTAATTTTGTTTGTGTTTTACCTGGAACTGGTATGTTGGTAGGATATAAACATTTCTAAGGATTCATCAAACTTGATCTTGACCTTTTACATATTAGTCATGGACATAAAATGATTAAGGTGTCAACATGCTAGGTTCGATAACGATTGACTTAGAGAGCGCGAATATGATTTAAAGTATTGTTCCTTTGTGATTTCGTTCCCAAAATCAAAAGGGATCTTAATCGTTGCATTTGTGAAGGTCGTACCATCCGGATACTATCAGTACCATAAAAAATCATCTTCGTTCTAAAATATAAGTCGTAAATCTTGCATATTTTGATATTTCATTATTTAAATAGTATTTGATTTGTGCAGGGTAACCGAGATTCCCAAGGTGTTTGCCGAAGATTTGGATGTTCTAGTGCCAACAGTAACTCTTGTTTTACAAACGTAGCTGCTCGGGGAACCAGCTGTGGAAACGGAAGGGTAAGGATCGATGAAGTCATCATTTGATTATAAAATTGAGTCAATTATGTAGAGAAAGAGGTTTTGTTTGTTTGTGTGGTTTCGGTCTACGCTTATAAAAGCAGTTCAACACACGTACCTTTCATTAAAAAACAGTCCATACTATTTTTAAAATACGCACCTACAATATTTAAGTACATCAACTATCATCGTTATTGATATGTCCCATTAAAATAGCCGGCGAACTATATTAGCGAAATCGGACATGTCTATGGAAAGAGGATGCTTCTTTTTCCCGATAAAGGCAAGACTTATCGATATGAACCTTTTAGAATCGGAGAACGTGCTGTATCAAATCAAGTCTATTTTTATACACTGTTGTAGACATGCTTCCGCAGATTAGGACATAACTTTAGTACAGTTTTGTATCTTTTTATGTAGAAGACGTCATCATTTGGCGAATTTACAAAATGTACAGTTGTCACTTTAATATACATCAATAACGATTATAAGGCCCTGTTCTATAAGGAGTCATTATACGGTAAGGCTTGCCAGAAGGGGAATATTAAACATTTCATGGTTTAAACAAATAGCATGTTCCACTAGAGAAATGCTCCTAGGAGTTGTGCAGCAACTCCGTTGGGACTTAACACATGGGGGTGTTAGTTACAAACATATCGGGCAACAATCCTAGTTTTATCTGAACTAACGTAGACGCGTACAAGTGTAAACTGACAGGGAAGGTTCTGCTGATGCAAAGTTGCCCTTAATCTTGACTTTTTGCAGATGCACCACGTTACTTGTTCGACCCATGCGGATCAAATGTATAAAACTGACTACTAAAACAAGTTATATCGACAAATTATCTCTTCACGTAGTGTTTAAAATCCCGTTGAAAGGGGGAAATAAACCAAGGAAACTGTGTAAGATCACTTGTGGGCTATTCTTTATTTATATATATGTTGTTGACCAATGACAAGTTTGTAAATAATATGCGCTGTTTAAATTATTAACAGGGAAACAAAATACTATGTTGATTAATGGGTTAGTTTTAAAGAGGCATCCAGTAGGTAATCTATATTACCTTAATCTAACGTTATATATCGGATGAAGTATCCTGATGTCTAAACCTTATTTTCATTTTTGAACTTTGTTTATCGATCTCAAGAAACTTAAGGGTTTGATAAGTTGATATGATATATTGCAGTTTATCATTTTTGATGTTATTTCTACGTTTCTGCAATGGATAGGTATATATTTGTGTGTTCCGGAGCACTCGGCTAATCAGCCTTTTTTATGAGAGAGTGTTGGCCTGTCACTAGGTTTGGTTAACCTCGAACCTTTTACGAATCGCTTGCTTTCCAGGGTTTCTTGGCTTTATAGACATTTGGCAAGTTTGAAGCATTCAGTTGTGTTACCCTTATAAAACATAATATTTGTTTTTAGTATCAATATGTTCAAACTTATTGTATTGCTAAACTTTGATTATGGATCTCAACAAAATTTGAATTCTTAAAATAGTTGTTATTTATAGCTTAACTTTTCACCATTTGAGCTTTCTTTTCTCCTTTTCTGCAATACATGTACAACATATATAAAGGCAGGTACTGTATCGATTTATAACATTTGATTTGAAGGAACGCATGTTTTGGCTATTATAAAAATGCGGCCTACCGTTCTTCGAAAAGCTATCGTTATTATAATTAGATCATTATACAGCAATTTTCGTATGAAATACATTTCTTCCATACAATTATAATTGTTAAGACGTTATCAATATTACTTTTAAAAGTTATATTTAAAAGGCAAATATTTTGTGAATTGGTATTCATGTACCATAGACACTACAAGTACATATACTTTTAAATAATATATTGTCATTTAATCAAAATGGCTGTAAAGCCGAGATCGAGCATTAACAATACCAAATACATCAGAAAAGTTTAATAAACCTCCGTTAAGTCGTTTCTCAGTCTAATGCTATTTTAACATAAAATCAAATACCATTCTGTTTACGGTGGTTATGTCTTTAAAATACAACATTTTATATTCTCATTTGTATCATGTTATGTGTATTTTATTCTGGAATTATTATTTTTGCAGCGTTGTGTCGAAGGACTTTGTCAACGTAAGTATTTAATCGTTTGTTTGAGAAGACTTTGAAATCTTCTTGAAATCCTGAGCATAAAAGAAGCTTAACATTTAGGTACAACTGTAAACAAAACACATTCGCAATTCCAAAAGCTGTCATTCTAGCGAAATGTCCGTGTCGTCCGTCCGACAGTAGTTAAGCAGTAGTTGCCACTACATCAACTAACCGTTAAAAGTATACAGATACAGAGACTGCAGTCTTTATGTAATATTATTGAAACTTTCACAGATCATGTGCCTCTATTGGCGCATAAAACAATAATGAATACAATGGGAAATTGATCAATCATTGACGAAACTCTAGAAATAGCTATCTAAGCAATCATATGAACTACATTTGTAATAGTATCTTTTTTGTCACTTTGCGTGTTTAATTGGATGCATACAACTTATCAACAGGAACAAGAGAACACAATTATTGACTTAATACATCCTTGCTAACATTTAATAAGTGCATATAGGAAATAAAATTGAAAAAACATCGACAATTTGAAATCATCATTAAAGTTGAAATTTGTCCATAAGAGACCACAGATATTTTCTTTTCTACAAAAGGTGAACGACAAGTGTGTATTTTACCTCAATGTAATAAAAGTTAGAAACAGAAAAGTCAATTTTTAAACATATTCCATCTGAATCTTTTGGAACTTGCTCTGTATGATTGTTTATTTAACAACATGAACAGCCACTCCTTGTAGAACGATTCAAACCCTTATTAGCCTTCTTTTAAATTCTTGAATGCAAATATGGGACATCAGCTCAAGGTAAGTGAAATATCTGATGAGACTGTTTGTATTCATAGGATTTTCTTAGCATATTCATACTTCGTAAGTTCACCCATCGTATCTAATTAACACAGCTTATTGTAATTAATTCCATTTAAGTTTCCATAATGCTATTATAAAGTGATACTAGCCGTTATAATGCTTGATTTCTCTATCTATATCAATTTGATGATTAAAGTAGTGGATAACCCAGGACCAACGAACCCTCCTACAAACCCACCAACGAACCCGCCAACAAACCCACCAACGAACCCACCGACGAATCCACCAACTAACCCACCGACAAACCCACCAACCAACCCACCGACGAATCCACCAACCAACCCACCGACGAATCCACCAACTAACCCACCGACAAACGAACCAACCACCGATTTTTCATTCCCACCTACAAATGCCACTGGCTTCCCAAGTACATCAACTGAATTTCCGAGCACCACTCCAGGTATGATATGTTTATTATTATTATCATAAAATCGAAAGTTATAACATTTCTGATTAGCTCTACCTTTTAGCTGGACACACAGAGTTGAATGTCTAAATATCTATGTAAATAAAAGATGCATGATAAAGGTTATTCTACAGGTATACAGCACTCAGTATACATACATATATATATATATGTGGCAGGTTTATTGTGTTGAAATAACTGTTTTTTCAAATCTTAGGAATTGATTAGCAAACCAAGTCATATTTCTTTATTAACAATCTATAAGCCAAACGTATGGGTTCGGGGTATAGTAATACCTATAATTAATCATGTTTACAAAGCCCATTAGCCGATTTCTTCATATTTTTTGTCATTTAGGGTGTTTTGGGTTCCTTGTTGTGTTGTTTAACAAATCATGACTATGCCCCTATTAAATAATATAGGTTGTCATTTGTGAAGAGTGAATACATGAATCGTTTGCAGTCTTCCCAAAGTCTGAACAATTCAGCCTAAGTATGCTGTGCAGGCTAACCAGGACAGACACTTTTCACATCCTGTGGATTTTCTGTTTCAGAAAGCATTACTCTATACTTCTATCTCCCTGATACGGAATGTGTCAGCCCGGATAAGCCTGCGCGGACTGCGCTGGCTGATCTGGGTCGATACATTACGCAGAGTCCACAATGTTTGTTTTCTCGTGGAACGGCTCGATTATGTTTAACCAAGACGAGAATGCTTATCACATTAAAAGTGCTGGGTATTCATCTTTCTATGTTTATTTTCATGAAACGAATCACAAGGGTAATGAAAATGTATTGACGCCATATACATATATACATATTTACAAAACATTTGTTAAACGTTTGGGGAAATAGAACACACTTTGGAAAGACACTACATTCGCATTATCAATTATGTCAACACCATTTGTTTTAAACAACACATATTCAATTCAATACATATATAAAAGTACAGTCTGGCGAGTTGGCGTCTTATTGCATTTGCATACACTGAAGACTCGGCTGAGTATTCATTATTCACCTGAATGTGATTTAAACCTTAATGCTAATTCTGAAGATTAGCTAGAAGTGTAACCCTACTAAGTGAACGATAATGTTACTTTTAATGATGTCAATCCGGAAAGTCAAATAGAATAAATTATAGAATTGGAGAAATATGTTAATCGTTTATATTAATAATTTAATATCTTTTCAAAAATTGAATAATGCGTTTTTTACTTTCGTATGTTTTTAGGATTAGAATGCATCAACTACGGAAGAGGTGGTTTGAACTGTTATCAACTCCGATTGTTCTTTGGAAATAAGGTTAGAATGTGCAAACGATTTGCTGCCGACTGCTGTAAAACGTGCCGTAAGTGTAGCTTCAGTCTGCCTACTTGTTTCTTGAATATCATCAAGCTAAAAATGGAACGTGCTGCATATGCTATCATTCGAGGCGCAAGCCAGTATGAGCCGCCTACCTACATATCAAATTTACGTCGTTATTCTTTCCCACATGAATGCGGCTTTATAAGCATTGATAGCAGTTTAAAAATGTATAAGGAAAATAGAAAATCGAACACCAATAAAGTTTGTCTATTTTCAACAATATTAATGTTTTGTTTTGAGTCTTGCTATACAGGAAGACAACACAATTCCCATGTGCTGTTAGTTTTTAAATAAATGCCAAATGTAAATTTTCAAATAAGATCAACAATAATTATATCATATCAGGACGATTAAATCCGCCAGCGCAATTATTCAACTTTCATATTTAGAGTTTTTTTATATTTTGGTCTAGAAATTTTCATAGTCGTATGTAGTAAATATTCTGAATATGGGAAATGACTACGAAGAATGTAATGTCAAAGACAAAACTAGACGGGATGCACTTATTGTTTCAATTGCACGGGTGCCTTTTGTTTTAGAGATGGAAGAGGCTACATGGCCCTGTATTGCTTGACTTTTATTTTCAAAGTATTTACTTGTTATTTCAAAAGTGTTGATAATTACATCTTACAAAGCCATTACAATAACTTTTAATACTTGGTGAGTGATGATTATATTAGCGTCGTCAAATTGAGCATCGAAACAGGAAAATATACTTTCTGACACTTGGACTTCAGCGATCGTTTGTGTGGACATTCAAGCATACATAAACTAACGAGACGAAACTCTGAGCAGATTGTAGTAATGTATGGCGTGAAATCAAATAAAAGTGAATATCCAAAGACATATATCCTTTCGTCAAAACACATATCAGGTGAGGGTAACGTTGTGTCCTTTATCATTCAGAGACTGTTTGCAAGAGAGACAGGACCGTCATAGGACGTGAAGAATACACATGCGATGATCTTATAAATGTGTTTGGTTTTGAGGAAGCTTGCACAATGTTTGCGTTTGAGTGCTGTGCCACCTGTTCTACAGGATTCAGTAAATAATACTGGGTAAGTTGTTTATGACCTATATACACGTTCCTAGATAATTTGGTTTAGGCTATCCTTGCCGTCAAAGTGCACCAATCGATAACTTCTTTACGTTTTTAATGTTAGTGAGCATGCGTGAAATGTTAGGTCTCGGGTATATATATATATATATACATATAATCTTATTTTTTTTTTATTGAGAGTCAATACATAGAAAATCATTGTTTCGACAATATACATCGGGTACAATGTTTTTCAATGAGAATGTCGCCTGTGATACTTCTTTTGAATTTTTAATAGATTATTGCTACCTAAAAAAATTGTCTATTTGAACAATTTAGCTGCTTCTATCAATTTCTGACTATACTATAAAGAGTCGTCTGAATTGAAAACTTCCGTTGAAATATATTAAGCCAAAAAATGGTTTATATTAGGAGCATGGATAGACACCATCTGTAAACGAACCGTTCAAATAACTTACATGCTTACATGACGAATACACGTGGTTTTATTCGGTATATATGTACGTTAGCGACGAGGGGCCAATTGTCGATAGCTCAGACGTTAGCGACGAGGGGCCAATTGTCGATAGCTCAAACGTTAGCGACGAGGGGCCAATTGTCGATAGCTCAGACGTTAGCGACGAGGGGCCAATTGTCGATAGCTTAGACATTAGCGACGAGGGGATTGTCGATAGCTCAGACGTTAGCGACGAGGGGCCAATTGTCAATAGCCTAAACGTTACTGACGAGGGGCCAATTGTCGATAGCCTAAACGTTAGCGACGAGGGGCCAATTGTCGATAGCCTAAACGTTAGCGACGAGGGGCCAATTGTCGATAGCCTAAACATTACTGACGAGGGGCCAATTGTCGATAGCCTAAACGTTAGTGACGAGGGGCCAATTGTCGATAGCATAAACGTTAGCGACGAGGGGCCAATTGTCGATAGCTCAGACGTTAGCGACGAGAGGCCAATTGTCGATAGCTCAGACGTTAGCGACGAGGTGCCAATTGTCGATAGATCAGAAGTTAGCGACGAGGGGCCAATTGTCGATAGCTCAGACGTTAGCGACGAGGGGCCAATTGTCGATAGCTCAGACGTTAGCGACAAGGGGCCAATTGTCGATAGCCTAAACGTTACTGACGAGGGGCTAATTGTCGATAGCCTAAACGTTAGCGTCGAGGGGCCAATTTTCGATAGCTCAAACGATTATCAATAAAGGGGTCGTGAATCCGAATCAAAGCCCGGACCATTTTTTCCCGATATGCTTGTGACTAACGTCATTCGTCTTTCACAATTGTGCTAAATAGTCAATATGGGGATGTAGTAAGCTATCTGTTTAGAGTATAGTGTGCAATACTAGTGCGAAATAAACCAGGACTCACATTAGGTGAACTGGTCGTCGTTATATAACTTAACTATCGTTAAAAACCGCGTTAAATTCAAATCAATTAATATATCAATCGACAAGGATCTTAACTGTTCTCTAAAGATATTTTGATATTTGAAAGAAAGAAGTGTCGCCCCCACATATTTCAAATGCTAGCATCCGTTATAGTTCGCCAAAACTGAGATGCAACAACAACCCTTCCTGCCTGACGAGACTCATTTCTCTTTCTTGTTTATTTCAGTACCATCAGGCAACGACTTTTGAAACCCCAATATCGAACCAAGGACTGTATGAACAACTTTCTCTGTTCCATCCGGACCAGTTACACACGTTCTAACTTCATGTCATGTTTATAAACAACGCTGTGACACAGATTATGTCCTACACAACTATTAGCCAGAAGAAAACCTTAAAACAATATTCTGTATTAATCGGACTGGATTATCTACAATATTGATTAAACGATACATTTCCATTCTAACAGTTTCTTGGTTAAACGAATAATGTTTGTTTAAATAAAAATATAATCATTAATTATTCAATGTTGTTTTGTGTGTTTATTGGGAAAGGACTATATGTTTATTTTATCTAAGCAATAAACTATAGATTGTCCGATCAAGAGAAAAGGTATTATGTAAAAGAGTGAATGTACGAACTGTGAAAGGGAGCAAAACATATATAACCCCCTATCCCTCATACAGAAGTTTTTTGATGCTTCAGCAGCAGTCGCTTTTTGAAAACATTCTGACAAATGTAGAAATTGCTTAAACGAGCAATTTCTAATTATTTCACTATAATTTCAACTTAACATGTAGTTCACCTGAGCCAGAGGCTATTGTGACTGGTCTTCGTTTGTCGTCCGTCGTCTGTCGTTCGGCATCCTATTTTGATTAAACTTTACATGGATGTTCATTTCAAAGTTGTTTAACGAATTGAATTCCATGCGAAACACTGGTCTCGATGGCATCGGAAAGGAAGCATTTCTTGTACTGGCATATTAAAAACGTTAAAAAACTTATTGTCCAAAAGAACTGGTCTGATTTGATAATAATTTGGCACAAATGTTTCTTGTGGAACCCTCTACAAGGAAAATTCAAATTATTTCGATTGGAAAACATGGCCGCTAGCGGCCAGGGGGCGTAGCATGTAAATATAGTGGAAACTCAAAGAATCTTCTTTTCCAAAAGTACTGGCCAAGTTTGAATATAATTTTACTCAAATATTCTTTGGGTGAACCTCTACCAACGTTGATCAAATTATTCCGATCCGTGCAAAGGCATGGCCGCCAGGGGCGGAGCTTATTTTACTTATATTTACATATATACTGAAAGCTTTAATAATCATCTTGTCCAAAAGTACTTGCCTGATTTGAAAATAATTAAGCACAAAAGTACCTTCATTTCCTTATATGTATGCATATTGAAGACTGTTGAACTTTTCAGATTTGTAAAAGAAAATGGCTACCAGGGGGCGTCTCTCGCTTTCCTTGTATAGTTGCACAGAGTTAGAACATTGAAACCTCTGTAAGTATCTTAAATTAAATTAGGTTAGCGATGTCTTCGTCATCTGTCTGTCTGTCCGTCTGTTCATATTTTCCTACAAACGACTTCTCCTCCTACACCAATGAATCAAATTCAAAATAGTTTCACAGGAATGTTCCGTATGTGGTCCTCTTCAAAGTAAATTAACTGTTCCTTGTGTAATCCACTACCAAGATCATTTAAATACTTGTAAGTACTTGCCTGTTTTAAAAAAACAGATTGGTACAAATCTTCCTTATGTGACCCTCTACCAAGGTTGTTGAAATGATTCCTATCAGAAGTAAAAACATCTTGTTTTCCTTTTATATGTATAGTAAATATTTAAAAAATCTTCTTGTTAAAACGTACGTGCCTGATTTGAATTGTTTTTGCACAGATGAAAAAATTGGCCGCGAAGGGGCGGGGCATGTTTACCTTAAATATTAATAGAGTGAAACATTAAAAATCTTTCTGTACAAATGCAATGGCTTGATTTGGGAAATATTTTGGTTCAAATGTTCCTTGGGTGATTCTCTACCGACATTTGTTAACCAATGTGCAATATCTACTTATCTGTTCAAGATACACAGACGCTTTCTGAGCCTTAATGAATTAAATGTTTATATCATATTCTTAGCAGTGGAATACTGGGTTTTGTCAGTGTAATATTTAGCTTGAATTCTAACAGTGAATATCGTCACAATGTCTTGGTTGGATATAGACGATGCACGCAACATAATTATTAAATATCTGAACAATGACGTCGTTTATTTTTAAATCATGAAACGTACGTGTTGTCCTTAATACATGCAGATTGTCACCCACAACTACAACACGGGGGATTCAAAAGGGGTCTTTTTCAAAAGTGGTACAGAAAATGGTAATGGTAGGTCATTAAACACAATATTGTGTTATTTCTTTATTGAAACTATTTAAACATGTTCTTTATTCTATCTTAAACGTAATTAATCGCCGGGCAAAAGCCCGCGACTTCTATTTTTAATAGCTTTTCGGAAATGACATGGGAGGAGAGTTATTATTAGAAAAAAAAAAAATTAAATGTCTTAAACATATTACAATTGTGATTGTTTAAAAACACTTAGTTATGACACATCTAAATTGAATTATATAATCCGATGTTTTAAGTATTTGCAGTTTCTTTATTTTGACTCGCATTTATGTTTTTTTGTCTTATTTACGAAGACAAAAGAGCGCCTGCTAGACTTGCTGCAGACTGTTATGTGTCAATATCGAGATACAAATCACGTCGAATTCTCCTTTTAGTAGCAATTTTAACTTACTGAATGTTATTTCATGTTCAAAGAGATGTCTTGATTTACGTAGAATTCATTTAATAATGTTAATCCATGAATATCTAAAATAGGAACTGTTTCTAAGCTAAATATCTTGATCAAGTGACTACCGATACCGACTGCGTAGATAAATCTCCTTTGCAGAGAGCCGTTCTTTACAATCACTTACACATAGTTAATTATAGGTGATTTAAAATGTTTATTTGGTTCGAAACAAATGACGAAAAGAACAAACTGAGATAAAACTGGTTTACATATAAAAATTACTTTGAATGAACACTCTCTGCCTATAAAGAGAGTGTAAAAAAAACGACAATAATGCGAAGAAGAAACGAATCGGGTCTTTCGTACAAAATTATTTCGTCCTTGACAATTTTAAATTTGTCATTATATTCCCTACAGGCATTTTGCTTGCGATCTGCATATTGTTATGCATCATTAAAACAAGGGCGCTCATCATTATATCATTTTAAAACGCACTCTCTGCCTATAAAGAGAGTGTAAAGAACGAACAATATGCGAAGAAGAATCGAATCGGGTCTTTCGTACAAAATTATCTCGTCCTTGACAGTTTTAAATTTGTAATTAGATTCCATAAATAATGAAAGGCTTTAATCATATATCAATGAAGGACATTCACTTCGTATTAAAAAAAATGCAAGTTATGATACATTTTCACTTGACCCCACCCCTGATGTTCCAATATGCCCTTTAGTTGATAACTAGTTGTTTTTTTCAACTACTATAATGTAAGTGTTATGCATAACTGCAGTTTGGATTTCCGGCGACATTGAGGCGTTGCATCAACTTTCTCTTGTACTAGGTATATATTGAAAGGGAAATTATGTTGCAGTAGCAATTCTTAGCTTTTTGTGTGCTTACTCGAAGCGTTGGACAATTGACAACTCTCAAGACCTCCGGTCTCGCGAGATACAATGTTATTCACGCGCCTCGTAGGACAATACAAAGCCAGGTATTGCTACTGCAACATGATATTCCCTATGTATATGCGAGAGAACTTGCACTGTAATTGTTTAAACATTTACGCTGCATCGCAGGTACATTTGAACAGTTTGTAGGCTTGGCTTCAGCAACCCCTCAGTCCTATCTCAATGTTACGCCGTAGATTTTATCTGCGTAGGGTAGTCTTTTTGGATGTATGCTTCAAAGCAATAAGGAAGGCACTCAGAAATGTAAATGACTTAATATTTATAAATGAGACGATCAGCTCGTAAGAAATGCTTAAAAATAAAGGGACAAATAAACATTTACAAATAAAATTACATAATGAAGACATTCAATTCAGCTGAAAATAACTGAAAATGAAAATAATGAAAATGTATTTACCTACAAAGCATCAAGGAACGCACTCAGAAATGTAAAATTACTTTATATTTATAAATGAGACGATTTGTCCTCGAATTCCGGAATTCCAGTGCCAAAGTTTCAAAAATCACGCTGCAAGCGCTGTTAGACAGACCAAAACAGTGCTGTCAATGTCCATCTTTGGGCGTTAATGTCACAAGGAGAGACAAACATGCAGCCAGTACGCGAAAGCGGGACCTCTAGCTTTCAGGGCAAGTACTCTACCGACTGAGCTAACCGGGCCGCTTACTTGCAGTCTCACCAATTGTGAATAAGTTCGACCTGCGACATACCACCTTGCTTAACTAGAAATTCGTCTACGAATTTCGGAACTCCAGTGCCAAGTATGTCATACAGCATACTGCAAGCGCTGTAAGACTATCTTAGCAGTCCTGTCACGGACCAACGTTGGACGCCATGTGACAAGGAGAGACAAACATGCAGCCAGTCCATGGGCTCTAACCCGAGACCTCTCGCTTTCAGGGCAAGTACTCTACCGACTGATCTAACTGGGCCGCTTACATGCACTCTTTCCAATTGTGTATACGTTCGACGCGCGACATTCACCTCTGATTAACTGGAATTTCGTCCTTGAATTCCTGAACACCAGTGATGTCTTAACATGCACTGCAAGCGCCGTAAGGCTGACCAAGCCGTGCTGTCACGGTCCCTTATTGGGCGCCAATGTCACAACAATACAGCATTGTCATCAAAATCAAAGGAATACACTCGTACAGGCTCACCCAAGTCTTCACTATCCGCTTACATGTAGGATATAGAATTAGACAAAAGACCTAGATGTATAATTCTGTACGTGTTATAGCCACTCAAAGTTCCTTTTTGGATTTGAAATAAGACGACGCGGCTCATATTAAACGGACATCATGTTCCACACAGTTCGTTTATAAATGCCTACATTATCATATCACTCTCAAACCAATTACCCAGCGACCATTGGTCTGAAACTAACTACGTTCTGTTTGTATTTCCAGTCCATACTCACTGAATTGCAAAACGTCAAAGTCTGAAATATTGTTTCCGCTTGGAGTCCTCAACAATTTCCCAACGGAAGCTCTGTCAACTTGTTTTGTTTCAGTTGAAGCAGATCTCTCATCCAATTTAGAACACATGCTCGAGTTTTCTTCTTCTATCTTTGTTAACCCTCCTATACCCTGGCACGACGTTCTACTCATTTGTATTGTCAGTCCAAATTCCCTAAATTGTAAGACGTCAAAGTCAACAATACAGTTTCCACTAGCCGTCCTCAAAAACAATTTTTTCTTCTTAGCATTTTCTTTGACTTGGTAGATACTTTCCATTATAGATTGATACGTTTTAGATAGTTGTGTTAAAATAATTATTTTGAAACAGACGAATAAAAATAGTCTATATAAATATATAGTATTCTTTTTTTCTAAAAGATAAATAATATATTAACTGTGAGTAACCGAGATAATAAATGAAGACTGTCACACGTATTATATATATATATATTTGTATTGTATGTATATTTTGATATATATATATATATAACTGCAAATAGATGACGTCAAAAGAATGTACCATGATGCTTGTTATCGTCTTACCTAACATTTACGTCGAGAAAATCTCTCTGGAATTTGTATTAGTACATATTTCCAATGACGTGGATCTACATGTGTTTAAAAACCTAAGTCACACACGTATTATATATGTATAGGATTGTTGTAGAGTCGTAAATATATCACGAACTGCAAATAGATGACGTCAAAGGAATGTACCACGGTGCTTGTTATCGTCTTACCTGACATTTACGTCGAGAAAATCTCTACAATCTTGCTAATTAGATTTCTCAATTGCAGACGTATTAGGACAAAATACTTTCGTCCCTGCAGACGTATTATGACAAAATACTTTCGTCCCTGTCAACAACTTAGTTAACTCTTTTTATAAAATTGTCTCTGGAATTTTTATTAGTACATATTTCCGATGACGTGGATCTACACGTGTTTAAAATCACACACGTATTATTGACGCCGCGAAAAAACGCGATGTAAGTATTGAATATGTTTTTATTGTGTAACATGGGGTTACGTAATCGAATAGGGAGTAACCAACAGTATTATTGTAAAGAAAACTCATGGTTGAAAAAACAACCTTTATGAATCAATGTATTGTATTAACTGATTTAAGAAACAACAAGATACAAAATATGTATGCCTTCTACCGTTATTACAAAACTTTAGACACATCTAATGGGCATTTAATAACTTATGCTACGCTTTTTAAATAATTGGGATCGTGTCTATTCATCAAAGCTCAGAAGAAGAAAAAACCGGCCACTTCCTAGGACACGTTTTTTTTAATAGGTTGGTTTACGGCCCTGATTATAAAATGATGTATTTCTAAACTTAAAACGTTCCTTCCCATACAGTTTGTTCATTCAGACTACTGTATTCTTGCTATATGTTGACTTAACATGTGAACTCCTTTTTTTTAATTTCATAAATGCTCAATTTTGATAATCAATATATTTAAACTTGTTAACATTACTTTACTTTAGTTGATTATAAACTACCCGTTTTTGTTATCATACCTCTGCTAAACTGGAAGGAGAATAGACTTCCCCTTCTCCTTCCAGAGCGTGTGTCACACTTAGCTTATAACTAGAGGTATTAAACCTTCAGTTTATATCTGTTTATATTTCAGCACCTTTGTTTTTTTATCTACATGTAATTGATTCAGTTAGAACAGATTTAAAACCGTTTATTGGTAAAAATTAAGAAACTTCAGCTTCTATGACACATTAAAGTTCCAGTCAATGTTAAGCAAACTGTAAACCAACTAGTTTCAGGACTAATCTTGTCACTTCACGACTAAACTTCACATACTGAATATCACATAGATCTTAGCATATAAAACGTCTAATCCCTACGTCAAAATTGACCCTTTCTGCTCTTGATAACCTTTGAGTATAAACTATGGTAGCCAGGTGAGCAATATAGGCACAGCTCGGCCTTCTTGTTTAAAATAGAGGGTCATTTGGCCTCCTTGTTCAAAATATTTAGATCCTGTCTATTTGCACATATTATTTAAATGTACTGAACTGCATCTGCTTCCTTTAAGTCATGCTTCAAAATATATAGGATTTACGTAGAGGCGTAAATTTATCATGAACCGCAAAGCTATTACGTAAAAAGAATGTACATTCTTGATAATTATATTTTCCCAATTGCAGACGTATATAGGACTCGTCTCCTCAAAACACTTCCTCCCGTTTCAACAACTTGTTTAACTCTATCCAAGTATGATACTTGTATTTACAGCTTTCCATAATTTTACAAGGTGTTTTCAAAATTGTCTCTGGATTTTGTATGGGTACACATTTCCGGTAGACGTGGCTCTACACGTATTTAATATCTGAAAATAAATTCATGAATACTATTTTGTATTCATATTGCCGCCTTTTTCACCCTTAATATGCTGTGCGTGATTCAAACAAATGTACGTATCTTGTATTGCCTACTCACAGTTGTAAAATACCCTTCAAAAAAATTATTTGTTCTAGTTGTTCGATTAAAAAAAGAATTGTCTTATTTTTTAATGGTATTTAACAACTGTATTATAGGTTATTGACCTTGTACTGTGGAATCATCGTTGGACCGAGTTCTTGGGTTGACGTTGCCGAGCTTGTGAGGCTACGTTCGCCAAAGAACGAGGTATAACGATGAGTTCACAGTACAGGGTCAATAACCTTTTTATTGCATACTTTCATATTGTAAACTATTTGGTTTTTGTTTCTTTGGAGTTTAACGCCGCTTTCAACAGCTTTGGTCATATCACGGCGGTCAGTGCACCTACCCATGTGTTCCTGGCTTTCCTACACCAGTACTTACACAACATTCTTTCGAAGCCACTGACTACTTTCTCACATAGATCAGAGGTGAGAGGCGATGGAAAGATCGCCCGAAAGAATGTCGCCTCAACCGGGTATCGAACCCGTGACCAGATCACGAGTCAGATACGCTACCAATTGAGCTACCCGGCCGGGTAAACAATTTGGTTTACACTGTGGATTTTTGTTGTATCTAGAATTGATAAATCTGCTTCCGAAATCAAAACAAACTGTGTGTTTGCCTTAGTAGTCATTTTGTTGCAAATGCCGTTTGATAAGTTGAATTATAACGGTGACGTTATTGTTTTAAATGACGTCATGCACGTGCATGACCAACATTTTAGACGCGAGTGTCATGTAACAGTATACTGGTATCCGGTCACAAACGTACTGTTAGCATGAGACAGTAAGAAATTGTCCATGATCAGTATATGAGAAGTTTAAAAATATTACAAAGACACGTGAGGTATAATAATGATATTTAGGTCAGCTATAATTGTTTATATAAAAAGGTAGTACCTCGCATGTTAATTATGCAGAATTTTTGCACGTTCTTATCTACGGCCATGATCACTCCTTGACACCGGTCATGATCGAAATATCATGACCACTTTCTTCAATGCAAAGTGAACGGAACAATATGAAAGCATGCAATAAATGCCAATGTCTACTCTCCTCCTATATAATGGTTTCTGTCAATGATGTTCACTTGTGAATAGTTGCCTTGTTTTCTAAATCCACACAGTCGAGTCACGATAGTTAAGTCGGTAACGACGAGCGTTTTCAATCAAGGGGTTATGAACTCAAACACATGCTCAGCCATTGATTCGTGACTGACACATGGTTTAGTGATTAGCGTCATTCGTCTTACACCAACGGTCTAAAGATGGAAAGGGTACTGAGGCGAAAAAGCCAGGAAATAAGGAAGTTATTTCAACATAAAATAGAGGTAGAGTAATGGTGTTTGAACTCTGCATGTTTATTGAATTGGTGAGATTTGCGATAAATCAACATTTAAAGAAGCTAGAGTTATGATTTTCCTCTCGAACAAATGCCATTGAAAGCATACATGAGAACGTATACTACAACATGGGTATTTAAGGAGGTTGTAGTTACGTCTTTGGGACTTATTTCTTAGTTCCTTATGAAGTATCATATAGAGTAAAAGACATTGTAGGAAATATTTAAAAAAAAATTATATAATCTGTAGCTTAAAGAGGATGTATCAAAAATAAAAACAACATTTTTTGTTGGGGGGGGGGGGGGGGGGGGGGGGGGGCGTGGGTAAATTGTACATACATAAACTGTTATATATTTTAAATGCAAATAATCTTATACAAAATATAATGTAAATCAGTATCTTAACACTTTCCCACATAAAACAAATCTTCAGCACACCCATTTGAAAACTTTGAAAACAGTTAATGCAAACACTTGGAAAAAACGGCGTAGATGGCGTATGTATGCGTCTGAGTGTGAGAAAGAATTATCATTAAAAAGTAACCATGTGTGTTTTTTGTCGGTGTTCTTATAACATCTTCGTGTCCATGTTACTCTATGCTGATGATATAGTGCTAATTGCTAACTCTGAAAGAAACTTACAGACTATGCTCAATACTCTTCACGGTTGGTGCAAGAAATGGCGAGTTCTCATAAACACCTCTAAATCTAAATGCATGCATTTCCGGCGTCCACGGACGAGGCAAATAGACTTTCGTTTCCAAGTCGGTGACAACGTGCTCGAAACTGTTTCCGAATATAGATATCTCGGAGTAATCCTAGCAGACAAAGGTAACTTTGTATCTCACGCAGAAGCGCTCAGTCGCGGAGCAGGAAGAGCCCTAGGTAGCCTTACTCACAAAATAAGCGGCCTTAAAGACTTCGGCTTTAAATCATATGAAAAGTTATTCAACAGTTGCATTGTACCGATACTGGATTACTGTTCAAGTATATGGGGTTATAAACATTACCAAGCCAGTGATAATGTTCAACACAGAGCCATACGTTACTTTTTGGGTGTACATCGTTTCGCTCCTACTGCTGCCATTTCCGGTGACGTCGGATGGCTCCCAGCACAGTCGCAGAGAAGGCTAAATATGCTCCGCTTATGGAACAGGCTCATAATTATGGACAGCGATAGAATTACAAAACGGGTGTTTGAAAGTGAATATAATAACCCACGCACGAACAATTGGTGTAATGAGATAAAATCGATCATGGATGACCTTCAATTAACCGCTCACTACAACTCCAAATCTACAGTCGACCTACAAACAGCAAGGCTACTCATATTCAACGTTCACAACGTACGCTGGGCCCAATCATTACAGTCGTCGCCAAAATTACGGACATACAGGTCGTTTAAAGACACCTTAGAAGTGGAGAAATATGTGACGCTAAAATTCTCAAAACATGAACGCTTCACCATGGCACAATTCTGTTGTGGAATCCTCCCTTTGCGGATCGAGACTGGTCGTTACGTCAACGAGCCCCTGGACGAACGGTTATGCACCATGTGCGACGCCGGACAAATCGAGTCTGAGATTCACTTTCTCCTCGACTGCAAACTTTATGATGAACTAAGACGAGATATTTACCTCAATTTATTAGGTGAAAATACATTTAGCTCAATATCGCCCCTAGAAAAATTGAAGTACCTTTTAAATGAGTGCACTAGGAAAACTGAAAAATTCTCAGTAAAAGCTTATGCTCTTAGGAGAAGCAGGTTATCTAGTCGTGTGTAAAACTGCAACAAGTTATTTAACATTTATCATGAAGTATGTGAAAGCTTTTTGTATGACAATGCCATATTATCGTATCAACTAATTTATGTATAATGATTGTGACTATATATGTACATTTGTAGCTAACGTTGTATAATGGTGACATATAGGCCCATGGGGCCGGGTGTTCTCTTTTTCTTTAATGTTTCATTTACTGATGTATATAACACATGTCACGGTAGTAAACAATTTACTTACTTACTTACTATAACATTTGATGGGAAAAAAGCTGGGGATGTGACCTCTTAAAATTCACTGCTTAATACCTTATTAGATATGCCAAGAAACTGATTATCTTTAGATCTTTCCCAATGGTCTTCTTTTAGATAAACCTTGGTAAAGTATTCTTTTTCCACAATGTTTTCTACTTCATTAAAACAAAAAACACTTTCCACTTGTGCATGTTTTTACATTGTATTTGATGTTTTGAAGAGTAAAAAGATTTATTTAGTGAACCGTTCATCACTAAACGATATTTCTAGCCGTAAGGTTTTCTTTGTGTTGCGGTTCAATGATAATGTTATCGATTCGCAAGAGGAGTCGCTTCTTTATAACATTGACACGCATGCTAGTAAATTAAAGAATACTTGTTGAATGTGCTTTGTGAATAATTCGGGGAAGCCAGATAAAGAGGATTAAAGTTATCTCTAAATCAAACACAATGTCGTAGGTACTCGATAGAAATCTCTAAAAATAATAGTAGGGATGGCAACGGTTACCGATATTACTAACCGGTTACTCGTTTAATTTTGTTACCGGCTACTCGGTTAACCGTATAGATTTATAGACAATGCATATTCACTTGCCTCCAGGTTTTGTTATTGTTGTTGTTGTTTTAACTCGCATGTATAAATCAGACTAGAACGTCGGAACGTTTTCATTCATGTCAAACAATTTTTCTTATTTTATTTTTTAAATTTACAGTTAAGAAAATATTTACTATGTATAATTGAATAAGTGTCATGAATGAAATCATGCCGTTAATGGCGTAGCATATGTTATACCGCGTACTTTAACACAAGCGGTAAACGATAAATACATACATAGCTGCATATCTTTAAATACCAACTCAGGGGAAAATATTTTACAAACTTCAAATTACTCTTTAAATCTTCTTAACGTGTTGGTTAATAATGATTTACAAAAACAACAATTCAAATTTATCACATTCATTCCAGTTAGTTGTATTATCAAAACAAATGCCGAATATAATTAATAATTAATTATCATATAATTTCTGCCTTTATTAGACATCAAAGTTTTTTTTAAAAGAAACAAACCGTCCTTTAATTGACAATTAATCCATAAACACTACACAAACAATTGATTGATTGATAGGGGTTTAACGCCGTTTTTAACCATTTCTCAGTTATATCACGGCGGCCAGTTCACCTACTCATGCATTTCCTGGTTTTCTCACACCAGTACTCCACACAACAATCTTCCCAAGCAACTGGCTGCTTTTCCAGATGACTGAGCCCATTGGTGGAAGACGAAAGACGCATGACTACACAAATAAACGATCATTAATAAAATCGAGTGCGGCTGTGTTCGCAGTAATGTAAACACCCCGATCGAGGTGTGAATAATTTACCTCTCTGGTCAGTTACGTGTGACAAATTGAAAAGCACAAAAGGTGAGACACAATTCAATTTTCAATTTCTTTAATACTCCCAGTTTGTACATGGACAAAAACATGAGGTAAATACAATTTAGTATTACAAACGGCGAAACAAAATGACATATATACATGACAGAATATAGAACAACCCTCTTTGTAATGTTGTTTACAAACAAGATAATAAATATATAGATATCTGGTTAGACAGATATTGATCAATATTGATTTTTAATTTTTGAGATTAGGATGGTTAAATTAGCCAAAAATATAATTAACCGGATTCTATAAGTTCAGTCCCCCTTTTACCTCCCTTTTTAATACTCTAACGGAATTTTGGATTGGAAGAGTAAGTTCCCTTTGTAGACTTCTAACGGATTGTTTTAACGCGAGAATCTAGTAAAGCGTGCTTCAACGGCCTTATATCGTTATTTTTTATCTATTCTTCGTGCAAGTGGATATAGTTTACGTTGAAGTGGTGTTATGATGATGGATTACATTGTGCATATTTAGTTTCTTGTTATTGTTTTTCTGTTATATTTGGAAATTCAACGGTGTATACCAAAGTAAACGCAACTGTGTATATATCTTATCTTATTTTCGCGTACTCGGTTACCTAGATTAATAACCGATTACTCGAAAAACATACGGTTAACCGAGTAAACGATTAATCGTTGCCATCCCAAGTTACTAGTGGGTAATTTCTCCTTTTCTCTAAGTATTGTTTCGAAGTAGGGGATAGTTTAGGAGTATAATATCATCCTGCAATAGGTCTGACGGAAAGGACTGTTATGAAAACTCGAGATCAGCATTGACTAGGACGTTGTTATTCACATGTGTGGCTATATTGATGACTTCTCCGTGGAACTATAATAGTTTATACGTGAACAACAACAAACCGAGAAAATTAAAACCGAGTTCTGTAAAACCGCCACGAGAAAAGGAGTGCAAAGGTAGAGCGTCGGCCTCTTGTACCAAAGGTCCCGGGTTCAAGTCCCGTGATGAGCGGGTTCCACACAAACGGCGCGAGGACTGGTTAAGTCTCCAGGAAGCAGACATCGAGCGTGATTAATATATGCTGAAAGCTTGTTTCGCAATCGGTGTAAAATAAATAAGTTTAAACTAAACTAAAGGAGGCAAAAATCATCATTCACACACATTTAGACGGTTGTAAGTATGCGGACAAAGTACAGAGACTACGTCTACGCCAAGATTTCGAAACTAAGTTTACAGACCAGACAGGCTTATCGGGCGGTGGAATGAAAGACAAAAATCCCGGGCAATATTTGCGTGCGGAAACTAGAGAAAATGATCGAATGGAAACTGTATGTACACATGGGATGATACACATGAAAGATATGGGGAATAATAAAGAGGAAGGCACACCGAGATAAACGACGTTCTATTTACAAAAGGCAGTACAAAGAACTGATACTTGTAATTCGGTTACTACAATGTATGCTGAGATCGTACGGATGTCCAACAAACGCATATGTGGGTAATGGCATTCAAAGTTCATTTGTTTTACAGAAACGCGCAGATAAAAACAAAAGTGCAAATAGCAGCAATATTTATTGAACGACCTAGAGCTTATGTAAACGAATAACTAGAGTTTTAGATGTACATTGAAATGAATAACTAGAGTTTTAGATGTACATTGAAATGAATAACTAGAGTTTTAGATGTACATTGAAATGGATAACTCGAGATTTAGATGTACATTGAAATGAATAACTCGAGTATAGATGTACATTGAAATGAATAACTCGAGTTTTAGATGTACATTGGAATGAATAACTCGCGTTTTAGATGTACATTGAAATGAATAACTCGCGCTTTAGATGTACATTGAAATGAATAACTCGCGCTTTAGATATACATTGAAATGAATAACTCGAGTTTTAGATGTACATTGAAATGAATAAATCGAGTTTTAGATGTACATTGGAATGAATAACTCGCGTTTTAGATGTACATTAAAATGAATAACTCGCGTTTTAGATGTACATTAAAATGAATAACTCGAGTTCAAGATGTACATGAAATGAATAACTCAAGTTTTAGATGTACATTAGAATGAATAACTCGCGTTTTAAATGTACATGAAATGAATAACTCACGTTTTAGATGTACATTGGAATGAATAACTCGTGTTTTAGATGTACATTGAAATGAATAACTCGAGTTTTTGATGTACATTGAAATTAATAACTCGAGTTTTAGATGTACATTGAAATGAATAACTCGAGTTTTAGATGTACATTGGAATGAATAACTCGCGTTTTAAATGTACATGAAATGAATAACTCACGTTTTAGATGTACATTGGAATGAATAACTCGTGTTTTAGATGTACATGAAATGAATAACTCGAGTTTTAGATGTACATTGAAATGAATAACTCGAGTTTTTGATGTACATTGAAATGAATAACTCGAGTTTTAGATGTACATTGAAATGAATAACTCGAGTTTTAGATGTACATTGAAATGAATAACTAAAGTTTTAGACGAACATTGAATTGCATAACTCGAGTTTTAGACGAACATTGAATGGAGTAACTAGAGTTTAAGATGTACATTTAAATGAATAACTCGAGTTTTAGATGAACATTGAAATGAATAACTAGGCTATTAGATGTCCAGGACAATGGACATCTAATAGCCTAGTTATTATGCCAGAATGGATAGATTGATTAATCGTTTGGTGTTTTACGCGGCTTTCAACAAGTTTTTGGTTATGTCGTGGCGTTTCCTGGGTAAGTAACCAGTACTCCTGGTTCATTTATCCTGACACCAGCCAGTCAGTCGTTATGCTAACCCCGCAACCCTGGGTGCCAAGGAAGGCTGCAGGCAGCCATTGCCAGAATGGAGATTTCACCAAGGATATGCTTCAATACATGTAGAAAAAGTTGTGTACAAGAACAGTTTTATCATTCTAGTAATATCCAAACTATCAAAAAAGGAGTCAACGAATTTTAACAGATTACTCCACGTGCAACCTTTCCGAGAACCTTTTTACCTTATTTGACCAAATCTAAATATGATCGATGGGGATACTATGAGTGCGTCGTTGTGCGGCCAACTTTTGCCAGGATTTAGAAGCAGCTAGCGAGTTGACAACGAATGCAGAGCATGTTGCTAACGCGCTGCGCATGTAATTGGCGCATGCAGAGCGTATACATGCGCACATGTTGAACAATCCAACGAACGCACAGCGTGCGGAACTGATACCCCCGCATGCACAGCGCATGCACAGCGCATGCACAGCGCATGCACCACGCGCTCAACGCGATAGCGAACCGCAAATTCGTTTTGTAGTCGCAGACTGTCAAGATCTTCGGAGATGGTTCTGCTAGACTAGATCAGCAGGAACCTTTGTTATCACTAATAACGGATAGAGGAGAAATGTTGAAAAGGTGCGGCGTCACCCGTTTATATATCCCATGGCTACACGCTGCGTACACGTCAGGTACACATTAGGAACACGCTAGAAGAACGCTGGGCGCGCTACAAACTCGTTCAGCATGCCCATATTCGTTGCATGTTCGCTGGATACGCGTTAGAAATACGATAGGTTTTCACTATGTGTTCACTATACCTCAACCGACGACCATACAACAAATACCCATTGTGTACCCCGCGTGTGTATGGCGTTGATCGAGCGTGCTCTGCGCGTGTCTGGCGTCCTTCTGGCGTGTACATTCATGCGTCGAGCTCCGCGCACATTTGTGTGCATGCACACAAATTCTGACGTACATAGCGAGTGACAACGAATGCATAACGTTGGTCCAGCGCGCCTGACCAATGAGTAACGCATGCTGACGCACACTTAGCGAACGACAACGCATTGGCCAAACTTGCTAATTGTTCAGTTCCCGGTTCGTGCCTCGTGTATGTGTGACTGGCGCTTTAGAAACTATTACAGCTGGTCATTAACGTAGGTTCTTAAAGATTCACTTCATCGTCACTGTTGGTCTGCGTTGCGCGGGATAAGAAAACACTACAAAGTGTATATAACTGTTCGCGGATGTTTAGCTCACCTGAGCACAAAATGCTAAAGTAAGGATATATTAATCAACAAGTGTCCGGGATTCGTATATCAATATCTGTGTAAAGTCTTGTTGTGGCCATGACCGTGCTTTATGTGATTTTATGATGCTTGTATAACAAGACGGCAAACAGGGAAGATGCTGACAAGACAACACTGCTGGTCGAAAATTCCTTAACAAACATTGGTTTAAGGTTAATTGTCACAAACAAAACTTGACCTCTTTAGCGATATGGTGCCTCATTTCATATATGATTACTCTTGTAATCCCGCGCATGCGCTCCGTCTCAACAGAATATTAAATATAAACGTAACGTTACAACAAATAACACTGTAGGCCTATATTCCAATGAGAAATTAGAAGTGTATCCCTATGGATTGATTGATTGGGGTTTAACACCGTTTTCAAAAACGTTTCAGTCATATCACGGCGGCTAGTTCACCTACTCATGTGTTTCCTCGATTTCTCACATCAATACTCCGTACATCTTACTTTCCAAGCAACTGGCAGCTTCATACATAGACTGTTAGCCCATTGGTGGAAGACGAATGACGCTTGTCACAGCGAATGTTGTCAAACGTCGGAAATATGTTGGCCGAGCTAGAGTTTCTTTCTCTCAAACCCTGGATTGACAGCCCGCGTTGCTACCGACTGAGCCAATGTGGGGCTTACTACGATCATTATTTATATTACTCCATTAAGGAGTTACAAACACAAATTAATCAGTTTCCAACATACACTACGTCAGAAGCAAGCACCTTTGTAAACGTCTAGGCTGAACATGGAAAATGTCTATAAATTAAAGAATAATTATTTCATATAGAGTTAAGTTCTTTCTGACAACCGGGGAAATTGTTCGTGTGATCAATTTGTCCGCTTACGAGTCGGCAGCAAAGTCGTCCGTACCAGAATTTCACGTTTAATCGGCTAATGTGTAATCTGGCACAACTTTGTCCTCATCGCCAACACCTTTAGTATGGTCATCGTTTTGCATGTTTTCAATGTTATATTACTTGTATAAATCAAATTATATCGTATAAAGTAAACATATCGCATATACGGATATTTATATACTTCCTCAAAATCTTGCGATTTATTCAAATTCTTAAAACAAAAGAGTCATCAATATGAAAAAAATGGACCAGTTTCACCACGTAGAGGTACATACATGTAATTAACACCGTTGTTCTTTATCTAATTATATCTCTTTTAATACATACTGAAATAATTTTACCGAGTCAATCTATCAAGCAACATACAACCATCAACACACATGAATAAGACATAACTTATCAATACATGTATATTTACATGTTTCCCTGTTAAACATTGTTGTATCGGAAAATAACTTATAATCAACTAAATACTCTTAATATATTTAGATCATAGACCAACAGTCGTCTAACAGTCCCTTTAAATGCATGTTTCCTTACTAAATACATATAAGACTAAATAAACAGTTAAGTGCTTAGATATTCTTTTCCTTTTGTCGAATGCCAGGTTCAAGTACTTTGCAATTGCAATGATGCCCAGGTAACGCGTGTCCGACATAATAATCACAAATAAAGTATCCCATGTAATGAATTAAACCATTCTTGTAAGAAACGAGCCTTTCTCAATTCTTCATATAACGCCAGACGTGGCTCATATCAAACGGACATCATGTTCGACCCAGCTCGTTTTAGGCGCCTGCGTAATATGGCGGTCAGACCCATTACACAGCGATCATCCCACACTAGAGGTAGAAATCAGGCTTATAAATGAAGTTCCATCGTTGGTCTGAAACTAACTACATTCTGTTTGTATTTCCAGTCCATACTCTCTGAAACTAACTACGTTCTGTTTGTATTTCCAGTCCATACTCTCTGAATTGCAAAACGTCAAAGTCTAAAATATTCCTTCCGCTTGGAGTCCTCAACACTTTCCCAACGGAAGATCTGTCAACCGGTTTTATTTCAGTTGCAGCAGATCTCTCATCCAATTTAGAACACATGCTCGAGTCTATTTCTTCTATCTTTGTTAAAGCTGCTACACGCTGGCACGACGTTCTACTCATTTCAATTTTCAATCCAAATTCCCTAAATTGTAAGACGTCAAAGTCAACAATACAGTTTCCACTTGCCGTCCTCAAAAACAACTTTTTCTTCTTATCATTTTCTTTGACTTTGTAGATACTTGCCATTTTAGATTGATACGTTTTAGATAGTTGCGAATAGAAACAGTCCATACAAATATATTGTAATGTATTAACTGTGAGTAACCGCGGTTACAAATGAAGACTGTCTTCGCAAGCAAAGTCACACACGTATATATATATATATATATATATATATATATAGGAGGTACATTAATAGATCATGTACTGCAAATAGATGACGTCAAAAGAATGTACCATGGTGCTTGTTATCGTTATTCATTCATTAACACAAAGCTACGTCATTCAATCGTATTCCGTGTGAGTCACTCACTCATCCATCACGTTACAACCATTCACCCATCCCATCCACGTATATCCATCTATCCATTCATCCATCCATCCATCCATCCATATTATTTACTTTATGTTCGAAAAGTTTTCTTTGCTTTTGTGTGTATGTCTGACTAAAGAATGTAATTGTAAGTATGATTATCCATCTGCATTGCTATGTGCTTGTACGTTTGTGTTTTGATATGTGATGTTTATAGTTACTTTCTGATGTTGTTTTGACCGTTTCCCTCATCTAGACTACTGTTGATCCATCAGCAGAAGTAGGCACTTTAGAGCATTGTGACAAAAGTTGAAATTGCTCGTAGTGAACAATATCGCCTTTAATCACAATGTTTTCAATGCTGTCTTAAGATATAGCCTGTAGTTTTCGTAAATGATGCATTCTTATCTATACGTCCTTGAAGCATTCATCAATCTGCAGAGTGATTTCTCATCATCTCGTTTTGGACGGGAGCTCAAATTATTCTGGAATGCGGGTTATATTATATTTAGTCCTGCAATCGGAAATATTTTCTTTACATTAGAAAAGTTATTATTGTGTTCTTTTGCATGTAATTGTAATAGTCCATGTTCATTGTTGTCCTGTGCTTGTATTTTGATATGTGTTGTATAAGTTACATATTGATGTTATTTACATGGTTGCAAAGCTCTCTGTAAAATAGGAAATAAAAGATATAAATACTCATCAGAATACTTTCTCCCCTTGTAACAACTCGTTTAACGGTGTTCTCCAAGGTTGCCCGCTGTAGACGCATAAGCAGCATTAACCCTTTCTCTCATACGACACTTTTGCAGCAGACGACTTTGAACATATTTTGTCAAACATTAGAAAATCTCTATGTTTGAATGGATAACCTATGACTAAAAGTGGAAAACATTGTGTCAAAAGGAGAAATTGCTCGTTTTGAGCAATTTCTTCTTTTGTCACTATGTTTTCAAAAAGCCGTCTGCTACAGAGGCCTCAGAAAGCGTCTATATGAGGGAAATGTGTGTTTTTTGTCGATGTACATGTACGTATAACATTTGATGAAAAAAGCTGGGAATGTGACCTCTTGAAATTGACTGCTTAATACCTGTTAAGATATGCCAAGAAACATAGGCTTTAGATCTATCTCAATGTACTTCCTTTTAAAACACCTTGGTAAATAGCGTGTATTCTTTTCCCACAATGTTTTCTACTTCATCAAAACAAACAAACAAACTTTCAATTTGTACATGTTTTTCATTGTATTTGAGCCGTCTTCTTAAACATATCAATGTAAACAATGAAATATTGTGGAAAAGGGAAGAACTTCTCTACAACATTGACACGGATGTTAGTTAATTAAAGAATACTTGTTGAATGTGCTTCGTAAATAATTCAGGGAAATCAGATGAAGAGGATTAAAGTTATCTCTAAATTAAATACAATGTCGTAGGTACTCGATAGTCGCAGGGAGAGCGATCGATTCTCTTTTTCAACATGAACTATTTTTCAAACATAACGGAAAGCCTGATTCGCGGATAGACAAGAAAATATTGTGAGAAAAAGTAGTTTCTGGAATAGAAATTGAGATAAATATGTATACTATCATCCTGCAATAGTTTACTCTGACGGAAAGGAAAGTTATGAAAACACGAGATCTGTCATGACTAGGACGTTGTTATTCACATGTGTGGCTATATTGATGACTTCTCCGTGGAACTATAATAGTTTATACGTGAACAACAACAAACAGAAAGAAAATGAAACCGAGTTCAGTAAAGCCGTCAGGACCAAAGGAGGCAAAACATATCCTTCATACACATTTAGACGGTTGTTATTATGCGGACAAAGTTCAGAGACTAAGTCCACGCCGAGGTTTTGAAACTAGGTTAACAGACCAGACAAGATTATCGGGCGGTGGAATGAATGACAAAAATCCCGGGCAATATTTACATGCGGAAACTAGAAAAAAGGATGGAATGGAAACTGTATGTACAAATGGGATGAGAAACAGCAGAATTAAAGATATGGGGAGAAATAAAGAGGAAGGCTGCATACACACCGAGATAAACGACGTACTATTTACAAATAGACACACGAAAAAGGCAGTACAAAGAACTGATACTTGTTATTCGGTTAAAACAATTCATATACATGATAGTATGCTGAGATCGTACGGATTTACAACACACGCATATGTGGGTAATGTCATTCAAAGTTCATTTGTTTTAGAGAAACGCACAGATAAAAATAAATGTGCGAGTAGCAGCAATAATTTATTGAACGACCTAGAGCTTATGTAAATAATGTGTTAATATAAAAAGTAGTTGTTTCTTATTTAAACAGAACCTGCATTTATTTCTCTTATTCAAACAGAACATGTATAAACTTCTCTTATTCAAACAGGACATGTATATATATACTTCTCTTATTCTAACAGAACATGTATATACTTCTCTTATTCAAACAGAACATGCATATACTTCTCTTATTCAAACAGAACATGCATAAACTTCTCTTATTCAAACAGAACATGCATATACTTCTCTTATTCAAACAGAACTGGCATAAACTTCTCTTATCAGGGAATGCACCGTGGCCGAGTGGTTAACGTCGGGGATTCGAAACCGGGCGTCCAGGGTTCAATCTGAGATTACAACGGTCTTGGTGGTGTGTCCTGTGGCAATGCACATTCTCTAGCCTAGTACTGGTTTGATTACCCAGGGATCATTATTAAGGGATATAACCGAAATAATGTTGTGATATAACCGTAATAAAGTTTTGATATAACCGTAATAATGTTGAAATTGGTGTAAAACCTAATAAAATAAAACAGTCTCATCAGAATCTTCACTATTCGCCTACATCTTGAAGAGTTTTAGATGTACATTGACAATAATAACTAGAGTTTTAGATGAACATTGAAATGAATAACTAGACTTTTAGATGTACATTGAAATTAATAACTAGAGTTTTAGATGTATATTGACAATAATAACTAGAGTTTTAGATGTATATTGACAATAATAACTAGAGTTTTAAATGTCCTTTGAAATGAATAACTAGAGTTTTAGATGTACATTGAAATTGATAACTAGAGTGTTAGAAGTACATTGAAATGAACAACTACAGTGTTAGATGTGCATTGAAATGAATAACTAGACTTTTAGATGTACATTAAAATGAATAACTAGACTTTTAGACAAATAAATAACTAGAGTTTTAGATGTCCATTGAAATGAATAACTAGACTTTTAGACAAATAAATAACTAGAGTTTTAGATGTCCATTGAAATGAATAACTAGACTTTTTACTCAACTGGATTAACTGCAATAATCCCTGATGGGATGCCAGAATCGATTGATTTATTGTTTGGTGTTTAACGCCGCTTTCAACAATTTTCAGTTGTATCACTACGTTTCCTGGGTTAAGTTACCAGTACTCCTGGTCCATTTATTCTGACACTAGCCAGTCAGTCGTAATGCTTACCTTGTAACCCTGAGCACCAAGGAGGGCTACCATTACTACCATTTTTAAGGTATTTGGTATGACCCGGCAGGGGATCAAACCCGCGACCTCCCGCATCAGAGGAGGACGCTCTACCACAACACCACCTAGGCGGTTGCCAGAATGGAGATTTAAGAAGATCTTTTTCACCCTGGATATGCTTCAATACATGTAGAAAAAACGGTGTACTCGACCAACCTTTCTGAGAACCTTTTTACCTGATCTAACTAAATCTAAATATGAACATTAGTGTCGTCATAGCAATAATGCTAGGAGCCATTGATCGATAGGGACATAAACGAAACGTTACCCTAGAAACTATAACAGCTTTTTATTGACGTAGGTTCTAAAAGAGTCACTGCCTCGTGACTGATGGTCTGCGTTGCGGCGGATAAGAAAACACAACAACATATTAACATGTATATAACTGTTCGTGGATGTTTAGCGCACCTGAGCATGAAGTGCTAAAGTGAGGATATTGTAATCATCCTGTGACCGAGGTCCGTCTTTGAACGACGTTGTTAACAACTTCTTTAAATCATTGACCCAATTTAAACTAAAGAAATAATGTTCAAAGAAATTAATTATGTTCATAACCCTGAGTGTTGCGCCCTCAGATAAGTGGAACTAAAATGACAAACTAAATATTCAAAAAGTGACCCTCTACTAAAATAATTCCAGTTATATTGATTGGTTCAAAAACATGGTCGCCAGGCGACATCAGAAAAGGGATAAAATTACACACACAAAAATACTGCTGCACTGAAAGTGCTTGTATGATTAAAGATAATTTGCTAGAAATGTTCCATAGATAACCATCTACAAAAATATCTAAGCCGTAGTTATCGGTAGAAAACAAAGGAGGTAAAATGCAGAACCTACACACATCTACTTGCCTAAGAATATAAATAACGCCATTCCTTCAGAGCTATTCTTAAAAACCGCACCTCCCTGTTTATCGCGTCGTAAATGATCTAGTTATGTCATCAGTATATGCCAGTAAAGAGAAACTAAAAACCCCACCTCCCTGTTTATCGCGTCGAAAATGATCTAGTTATGTCATCAGTATATGCCAGTTACGAGAAACTAAAAACCCCACCTCCCTGTTTATTGCGTCGTAAATGATCTAGTTATGTCATCAGTATATGCCAGTTACGAGAAACTAAAAACCGCACCTCCCTGTTTATCGCGTCGTAAATGATCTAGTTATGTCATCAGTATATGCCAGTTACGAGAAACTAAAAACCCACCTCCCTGTTTATTGCGTCGTAAATGATCTAGTTATGTCATCAGTATATGCCAGTAACGAGAAACTAAAAACCCACCTCCCTGTTTATTGCGTCGTAAATGATCTAGTTATGTCATCAGTATATGCCAGTAAAGAGAAACTAAAAACCGCACCTCCCTGTTTATTGCGTCGTAAATGATCTAGTTATGTCATCAGTATAGGCCAGTTTCGAGAAACTAAAAACCCCACCTCCCTGTTTATCGCGTCGTAAATGATCTAGTTATGTCATCAGTATATGCCAGTTACGAGAAACTAAAAACCCACCTCCCTGTTTATTGCGTCGTAAATGATCTAGTTATGTCATCAGTATATGCCAGTTAAGAGAAACTAAAAACCCACCTCCCTGTTTATTGCGTCGTAAATGATCTAGTTATGTCATCAGTATATGCCAGTTACGAGAAACTAAAAAACCCACCTCCCTGTTTATTGCGTCGTAAATGACCTAGTTATGCCATCAGTATATGCCAGTAAAGAGAAACTAAAACCCACCTCCCTGTTTATTGCGTCGTAAATGATCTAGTTATGCCATCAGTATATGCCAGTTACGAGAAACTAAAAAAAAACACCTCCCTGTTTATCGCGTCGTAAATGATATATGTATGTCATCAGTATATTCCAGTTACGAGAAACTAAAAACCCAAACTCCCTATTTATCGCGTCGTAAATGATCTATTTATGTCAACAATATATGCCAGTTACGAGAAACTACTTCAAATTGCATCGATCGTTTACTGTATAACATCTATAGACGAGTTTATTTCCCTGGCATTGTGTACCTTAATTTTAAAAAAAAGATAGAAACCATTCGGTTGTTTTTGAATTGCTACTAGATATGATAAGATCCTAATATTTGTGTAAAGTCTTGTTGTTACCATAACCGTTCTTTATGTGATGTTATGATGCTTTGTATAGCAAGACGAAAAACATGATAGATGATGACAAGACACCACGGCTGGTCAGAAATTCCTAAAAGACTTTGGTTTAAAGTTAATTGTCACAAACAAAACTTAACCTCTTTATTGATTTGGTATCTCATTTCATATGTGAATACTCTGATAATCCCGCGCATACGCACCGTCTCAACAGAACCTTAACTCGTATAAACCTAACGTTACAACAGGTATATCAATGTATGCCTATATTCCAATGAAAGACTAGGAGTGTATCCCTACGGGTTGATTGATTGGGGTTTTAACACCGTTGTCAACAATGTTTGTGTGCACTATGTGTTCACTAGAGCTCAACCGACGAACATACAACAAATACCCAGCGTGTGTATGGCGTTGGTCTAGCGAGCTCTTGTCCTGGCATGTACAATCATGCGTCGATCTACGCGAACATGTGTGTGCATGCACAACCATCCTGACGTACATAGCGAATGACAACGAATGCATAGCGTTGGTCAAACGCGCTCGACGATTGAGTAACGAATGCTGACGCACAGTTAGCGAACGACAATGCATTGGCTAAAATTGCTAATTTTTCAGTTTACGGATCGTGCGTCGTGTATGTGTGACTGGCGCCTTATAAAGAATCTAACGCGGGGATTGATCATCATCCGTCGTCGTCCGGACGAACTCATGGAAGTGTACTTGTGGGGTTATTTCCTTTGATGTTTACTTGTGGGGTGCACCCCACAAGTATGCAATTCATTCCGTAATTAACCCCCTTTAACGGAATGAATAACATTAATATGCAAATGAGATACCTATTATAAAAAATAAAAAATAACTATTTATCTAAGTGTCTTTATAAGGGTGGTGGGTGGGCTTCAGGAAAAACACGCACCCCACAAGTACTCTCTCATGCGGACGTACATCCGTCTCTCCGTCCATTAACACTTTCTTAAAATGACATCTCCTCTTATACATCTTTGTCAAATTAGCATCAAACTTCACAGGAATGTTCTTTGGGTGGATCTCTTTCAAACGTGTTCTATGCATAACTCTGGTTCCCACGGCAACACAAAAGGGGAAAATAACCAAATCTTGAAAAATCTTCTTGTCTGAAAGTAGAATGTCCATACCTTTTTCCATATTTGTGAAGAATACGCGCGAATATGTCACAACTAGCAAATGTGACATATTCGTTTCACTTTTTTGAAGGGTTTTGATACGAACGTATTTGTCATAGAAAATGGACAGGATTATCAAACTTATCAAATTCGTTTCGGAGGAGATTTCCAATTCATATTATTTCTGGAAAGCGGTTATATCATATATCTAGTCGTTCAATCAAATCTATTTACTTTATGTTCGAAAAGTTTTCTTTGTTTTTGTGTGTATGTCTGACTAAAGAATGTGCAGTATGGAATTGTAATTATGATTATCCATCTTCATTGCTATGTGCTTGTACTTTTGTGTTTTGATATGTGATGTATATAGTTACTTTCTGATGTTGTTTTGACCGTTTCCCTCATCTAGACGACTGTTGGCTCATCAGCAATAGTAGGCACTTTAGAGCATTTGTGACAAAAGTTGAAATTGCTCGTAGTGAACAATATCGCCTTTAATCACAATGTTTTCAATGCTGTCTTAAGATATAGCCTGTAGTTTTCGTAAATGATGCATTATGATCTATACGTCCTTGAAGCATTCATCAATCTGCAGAGTGATTTCTCGTCATCTCGTTTAGGACGGGAGCTCAAATTCTTCTGGAATGCGGATTATATTATATTTGGTCCTACAATCGGAAATATTTTCTTTTCATTAGAAACGTTATTATTGTGTTTTGTTGCATGTAATTGTAATTGTCCATGTTCATTGTCCTGTTCTTGTATTTTGATATGTGTTGTATATAGTTACAGTTTGATGTTATTTACATGGTTACCAAGCTCTCGGTAAAATAGGAAATAAAAGATATATATACTCATCAGAATACTTTCTCCCCTTGTAACAACTCGTTTAACATTGTTCTCCAAGGTTGCCTGCTGTAGACGCATAAGCAGCATTAAAAGATAACCATATGTGGTGGTTTTTGTCGATGTACATGTAACATTTGATGAAAAAAAAGCTGGGGTTGTGACCTCTTAAAATTGACTGCTCAATACCTTTTAAGATATGCCAAGAAACATTATCTTTAGATCTTTCCCAATTTTCTTCTTTTCAAAACATCTTGGTAAAGAGCGTGTTTTCTTTTTCCACAATGTTTTCTACTTCATCAAAACTAAAATACATTCCATTTGTGCATGTTTTTCATTGTATTTGATGTTTTCAATTTTTAAAATATTAAGTTATTAAGTGAATGATATTTTTAGCCGTCTGCTTAAAAATATCAATGTAAAAAATGAAAATATTGTGGAAAAGGGGAGAACTTTTCGTTTTGACTATTTGCTTCTTGTTGTACGATATGTTCGAAAGTCGTCTAATACAAAAGGTCGTCAGTTTACCAGAATGTCTTAATCAAAACCTGACGGCAGGTTTTATTGTGTCGTGGTTCAATGATCATTTTATCGATTCACAAGAGGAGTTGACGTTCGCTTCTCTACAACATTGACACGGATGCTAGTTAATCAAAGAATACTTGTTCAATGTGCTTCGTAAATAATTCACGGAAATCAGATTAAGAGGATTAAAGTTATCTCTAAATCAAACACAATGTCGTAGGAACTCTATAGAATCGTCGCGGAGAGAGCAATCGAATCTCTACACTGAACTATTTTTCAAACATAACAAAAATCCTGTTTTGCGGATAGATAAGAAAATATTGTGAGAAAAAGATAAGTGTTAATAATGAGTAATTTCTCCTTTTCCCTTTAGTATTGTTTCGAAGTAGTTTCTGGATCTTGGATAAGAAATCGGGATAAATAAGTATAATATCATCCTGCAATAGTTTACTCTGACGGAAAGGACTGTTATGAAAACACGAGATCTGTCATGACTAGGACGTTGTTATTAACATGTGTGGCTATATTGATGACTTCTCCGTGGAACTATAATAGTTTATACGTGAACAACAATAAACCGAGAAAAAATGAAACCGAGTTCTGTAAAACCGCCAGGACCAAAGGAAGCAAAACATATCCTTCATACACATTTAGACGGTTGTAATTATGCAGACGAAGTACAGAGACTAAGTCCACGCCAAGGTTTCGAAACTAGGTTTACAGACCAAACAGGATTATCGGGCGGTGGAATGAATGACAAAAATCCCGGGCAATATTTGCGTGCGGAAACTAGAGAAAAGGATCGAATGGAAACTGTATGTACAAATGGGATGAGAAACAGCAGAACTAAAGATATGGGGAGAAATAAAGAGGAAGGCTGCATACACACCGAGATAAACGACGTACTATTAACAAATAGACACACGAAAAAGGCAGTACAAAGAACTGATACATGTTATTCGGTTAATACAATTCATATACATGATAGTATGCTGAGATCGTACGGATTTCCAACAAACGCATATGTGGGTAATGGCATTCGAAGTTCATTTGTTTTAGAGAAACGCACAGATAAAAATAAAAGTGCGAGTCGCAGCAATAATTTATTGAACGACCTAGAGCTTATGTAAATAATGTGTTAATATAAAAAGTAGTAGTTTCTAATTCAAACAGAACATGCATTTATTTCTCTTATTCAAACAGAACATGTATAAACTTCTCTTATTTAAACAGAGCATGCGTATAGTTCTCTTATTCAAACAGAACATGCATATATAGTTCTCTTATTCAAACAGAACATGTATATACTTCTCTTATTCAAACAGAACATGTATATACTTCTCTTATTCAAACAAAACATGCATATATTTCTCGTATTCAAAGAGAACATGCATATAGTTCTCTTATTCAAACAGAACTTGCATATACTTCTCTTATTCAAACAAAACATGCATATATTTCTCGTATTCAAAGAGAACATGTATATACTTCTCTTATTCAAACAGAACATGTATATACTTCTCTTATTCAAACAAAACATGCATATATTTCTCGTATTCAAAGAGAACATGCATATAGTTCTCTTATTCAAACAGAACTTGCATATACTTCTCTTATTCAAACAAAACATGCATATATTTCTCGTATTCAAAGAGAACATGTATATACTTCTCTTATTCAAACAGAACATGTATATACTTCTCTTATTCAAACAAAACATGCATATATTTCTCGTATTCAAACAGAACATGCATATAGTTCTCTTATTCAAACAGAACTTGCATATACTTCTCTTATTCAAACAGAATAAACTTCTCTTATTCAAACAGAACATGCATATACTTCTCTTATTCAAACAGAACATGTATATACTTCTCTTATTCAAACAAAACATGCATATATTTCTCGTATTCAAACAGAACATGCATATAGTTCTCTTATTCAAACAGAACTTGCATATACTTCTCTTATTCAAACAGAATAAACTTCTCTTATTCAAACAGAACATGCATATACTTCTCTTATTCAAATAGAACATGCATATACTTCTCTTATTCAAATAGAACATGCATATACTTCTCTTATTCAAACAGAATAAACTTCTCTTATTCAAACAGAACATGCATATACTTCTCTTATTCAAATAGAACATGTATAAACTTCTCTTATTCAAATAGAACATGCATATACTTCTCTTATTCAAACAGAACATGTATATACTTCTCTTATTCAAACAGAACATGCATAAACTTCTTTTACCAGGGAATGCGCCGTGGCCGAGTGGTTAACGTCGGGGATTCGAAACCGGGCGTCCAGGGTTCAACCCGAAATCGCAACGGTCTTGGTGGTTTGTCCTGTGGCAATGCACATTCTCTAGCCTAGTACTGGTTTGATTACCCAGGGATCATTATTAAGGGATATAACCGACATAATGTTGTGATATAACCGTAATAATGTTTTGATATAACCGTAATAATGTTGAAATTGGTCTCATCAGAATCTTCACTATTCGCCTACATCTTGAAGAGTTTTAGATGTACATTGACAATAATAACTAGAGTTTTAGATGTCCATTGAAAAGAATAACTAGAGTTTTAGATGTCCATTGAAATGAATAACTAGACTTTTAGATGTCCATTGAAATGAATAACTAGACTTTTAGATGTCCATTGAAATGAATAACAAGACTTTTAGATGTACATTGAAATTAATAACTAGAGTTTTAGATGTCAATTGAAATGAATAACTAGAGTTTTAGATGTCCATTGAAATGAATAACTAGACTTTTAGATGTCCATTGAAATGAATGACTAGACTTTTAGATGTACATTAAAATTAATAACTAGAGTTTTAGATGTCAATTGAAATGAATAACTAGAGTTTTAGATGTCCATTGAAATGAATAACTAGACTTTTAGATGTCCACTGAAATGAATACCTAAATATTTAGATGTCCATTGAAATTGATAACTAGAGTGTTAGAAGTACATTGAAATGAACAACTAGAGTGTTAGATGTACATTGAAATGAATAACTAGTTTTTAAATGTCCACTGAAATGAATACCTAAAATTTAGATGTCCATTGAAATTAATAACTAGAGTTTTAGATGTACATTGAAATAGATAAGTAGAGTGTTAGAAGTACATTGAAATGAACAACTAGAGTGTTAGATGTACATTGAAATGAACAACTAGAGTGTTAGATGTACATTTAAATGAATAACTAGACTTTTATATGTACATTAAAATGAATAACTAGACTTTTAGACATATAAAGAACTAGAGTTTTAGATGTACATTAAAATGAATAACTAGACTTTTAGACATATAAAGAACTAGAGTTTTAGATGTCCATTGAAATGAATAACTAGACTTTCTACTCAACTGGATTAACTGCAATAATCCCTGATGGGATGCCAGAATCGATTGATTTATTGTTTGGTGTTTTACACCGCTTTCAACAAATTTCAGTTGTATCACTACGTTTCCTGGGTTAAGTTACCAGTACTCCTGGTCCATTTATTCTGACACTAGCCAGTCAGTCGTAATGCTTACCTTGTAACCCTGAGCACCAATGAGGGCTACCATTACTACCATTTTTAAGGTATTTGGTATGACCCGGCCGAGGATCAAACCCGCGGCCTCCCACACCAGAGGAGGACGCTCTACCACAACACCACCTAGGCGGTTGCCAGAATGGAGATTTAAGAAGATCTTTTTCACACAGGATATGCTTCAATACATGTAGAAAAAACGGTGTACTCGACCAACCTTTCAGAGAACCTTTTTACCGTATTTAACTAAGACATAAACGAACCGTTACCCTAGAAACTATAACAGCTTTTTATTGACGTAGGTTCTAAAAGAGTTAATACCTCGTGACTGATGGTCTGCGTGGGGATAAGAAATGTATATATAACTGTTCGTAGATGTTTAGCGCACCTGAGCATAAAGTGCTAAAGTGAGGATATTGTAATCATCCTGTGACCGGGGTCCGTCGTTGAACGACGTTGTTAACAATTTCTTTAAACCATTGACCCAATTTAAACTAAAGAAATAATGTTCAAAGAAATTAATTGTGTTCATAACACTGATTGTTGCGCCCTCAGAAACTTGGAACGTGGCCAAATTTGAGATTCTTCTCCTCTGAAAGTGCTTGTCTAATTTTAAGAAAACTTGGTATGTTTTTTCCTTTATTACCCTAAACCTGCTCTATTTTGATTGGTTACAACTGACCAGTATTGACCACCATGCGGCATTATAAATTGGGTAAAATGACGGAACAGAAACATTAATGAGGTGACTTTGAGTTGTTCAAGCAGCATTGATTTGTTAAAAACATGGACTCCAGGCGACACCAAAAAAATGATGAACTGACAAAACATTATGATTCTTCTGTTCTGAAAGTGATCGTCTGATTATAAGATAATTTGTCAGAACTGTTCCTTAAGGGTTCTACTAAAATTGCACTATATTTATTGGTTAAAAACATGTCAGTCATGCGTCAATGTAAATTGGTTAAAATGATAACCAAATATTCAAGAAGTGACCCTCTTCTAAAATAGATAGATAAAATCACACAAAAAAAAAATACTGCTGCTTTGAAAGTTCTTGTATGATTAAAGATAATTTGGTAGAAATATTCCTTAGATAACCATCTATAAAAATATTTAAGCCGTAATAATCGGTAGTAAAAAAAGGAGGTAAAATGCAGAACCAACACGCATCTACTTGCCTAAAAATATAAATAAAGCCATTCCTTCAGAGCTATTCTTAAAAAACCCACCTCCCTGTTTATCGCGTCGTCAATGAACTATTTATATCAAATGTTATCGATCGTATATCTAAAACAAAATTATTTGCCATTACTGTATAACATAGACGAGTTTATTTCTTTGGCATTTTGTACCTTAATAGAAACCATTCGGTTGTTTTTGAATTGCTACTAGATATGATCAGATACCAACATGTGTGTAAAGGCTTCTTGTTACCATAACCGTTCGTTATGTGATGCTATGATGATTGTATAACAAGGCGGCACAAAGGGAAGATGGTGACAAGACAACACGGCTGGTCAAACATTCCTATAAGACTTTGGTCACAAACAAAACTTAACCTTTTTAGCGATTTGGTGTCTCATTTCATATGTGAATACTCTGGTAATCCTGCGCATAACAGAACCGAACCTTAACTCGTATAAACCTAACGTTACAACAGGTATATCAATGTATGCCTATATTCCAATGAAAGACTAGGAGTGTATCCCTACGGGTTGATTGATTGGGGTTTTAACACCGTTTTCAACAATGTTTGTGTGCACTATGTGTTCACTAGAGCTCAACCGACGAACATACAACAAATACCCAGCGTGTCTATGGCGTTGGTCTTTCTGACTTGTACATTCATACGTCGAGCTCCACACACATGTGTGTGCATGCAAAAACGTCCCACGTACACAGCGAATGAAAACGAATTCATAGCGTTGGTCTAGCGCGCTCGACGAATGAGTAACGAATGCTGACGCACACTTAGCGAACGACAACGCATTGGACAAAATTGCTAATTTGTAGTTCGCGAGTCGAGCGTCGTGTATGTGTAACTGGAGCTTTATAACAGATCTAATGCGGGGATTGATCATCGTCCGTCGTCGTCCGTACGTGCGTCTCTCTGTCCATTCACACTTTATTATAATGACATCTCCTCTTATACCCCTTTGTCAAATTAGCATCAAACTTCACAGGAGTGTTCTTTGGGTGGATCTCTTTCAAACGTATGCTATGCATAACTCTGGTTGCCACGGCAACAACAAAGGGGAAATTAACCAAACCTTGAAAAATCTTCTTGTCTGAAAGTAGAAGGCCCATGCCTTTCATATTGGGTATGTAGCATCATCGAGTGGACCCCTACCAAGATTGTTCAAGACATAGCTCTGGGTCACTTGTTTTACTTAGACTCATATAGGAAAACACTTTAAAAAATAGTCTTGTCTAAAAGTAGAAGGCCTTTTATATTTAGTATTTAGCTTCTTCTAGTGGACCTACCCGGGGGTCACTTGTTTAGCGAAGAATGAGAAACTTTAAAAATATTCCTGTCTGAAAGTAGAATGTTCAGAATTTTGATATTTGGTATGAAGATTCATCTAGTTAACCTCTACCAAGATTGTTCAAATTATAACCATGGTGTAAAAAGTGGTCCCGCCCTTCGGATTACTTGTTTAAATTAGACTCGTTAGGTAAAACATTAACACCCCACCCCCCTCACTAGACTCATAATGGGAAATTCAAGAGTTAGTGATGGATGAGGAGCATTATTGAAGAAACATTCATTCATTAAATTATGACCACATCCATGGCGTTTACTACCGAAAGTAACGCTGAGGGGCGCACTTGTTTTTTCTTCAAAAGCGCAGGTAATCGAATAATGCTCAGAATGATATCTTGTCGAAGTTCGAATGTAGGTCATGTTGTTATTATTTTTGTTTTACTTCATCAGCTTGAAACATTGTCAGAATGTTGTCTTGGTGATATCTAGGCCATGTTTGAAACTGGGTCATGTTAGTTTAAAACTTAGGTTTGAAGAACAATCTTGTTAACACTCAAGAGGCCGCATTTTCATCTTTAGAATGTTGAACTTTGTCAGAACAATTGTCTTGACGATATCTAGGTGAAGCTCAAATATTGTTTTTTTTTTAACTTATAGAGACCGTATTTTTTGCTTCAGCAGCTTGAAACTTTGTCAGAATGTTGGTCTATATTATATCTAGGCCAAGTTTGAATAAAGGTAATGTCGGTTCTTAAACTAGGTCACTAGGCCAACATTGAAGGAAAATCTTGTTAACACTCCGGAAGCCGTAAATCAAATTTGAACATGTTGAAACTCTGTCAGAATGGATGTTTTAATATCTAGGCTAGGTTTGAATATGGATCTTGTCCGGTCAAAAACTATGTAACTAGTCTAAACTGAAGGAAAAGTTTGTTAACACTAGTCATTGCTTACCTGTCCACAAAAGGAGTTATTGTGCTTGACAATGTAGTTGGCATAACTCAGATGAGCGATCCAGGGCCATCATGGCCGTCTTGTTAGTGCTTCTGATCACGAACTTATGAGACCCGAGTATATATCGAAAAACAAACTTTAAAACTCTTCTTGTCCAAAGGAACTTACCCGATTTAAATATAATTTGGCACAAATGTTCCGTAGGTGACCTTCTACAATGTTTATCCTAATTATTCCGATCCGCTGCAAAGCATCACCACCAGGGAATTGGGCTCATGTTTTGTTATATTCCTTGTTTGACATTGATCATGACATTTTGCCAAACCTTTGTCGGATTTCTAGCTACAAAACTATATTTCGGACCATGTGTACACTTTTGCATTTACCTTTCATAAAATGACTAATATTTTCCTGGGCGGGACAATTAAATACTTCCTTGAACATAAGCGTTATACTTCTCATTGAAGCAATTAGGGCATCGATGGCCCTCTTGCTGAGCTCGAAAGAATTAGATGTTCGGGGTGAGCCATTTAGCTCACTCACTGTTCAGCGTCCGCCCATAGTCATCCTGTCGTCATTACTGACCGTTTTGTAAATAATTTGGCACAAATGTTTCTTAGATGAATATCCACCAAGATTTTCGAAATTGTTTCGATTTGATGAAAAGTTGGGCGGCCAAGCGGTGTCCTGACATGTAGACACTATACAGTGAAATCTTTTTAAAAAGTCTTGTCCAAAAGTGTAGACTCCATTTGCAAATAATATGACACAACTGTTCCTAGGCTAACTCTATATACAAAGATTGTTTGAATTATTCTGGGGCGGAACCCACACAAAGCATGACCGCCAGGGGACAGGGCTGGGTTTCCCTGATATGTATATAGTTAAAAAAGTCTTCTTTTCAAAAAGAACTAGCTCGACTTAAAAATGATTTGGCTAATTTGTCCGATCCGTTGAAGAATGTGTTCAGACGGTGTTCGGGTCTCGTTTTCCTTATATGTAAAGAGTAAGAAGGTTGTAAACTATTTAACCCTTACAGCGGTAGAGCGTCGGCCTCTTGTACCAAAGGTCCCGGGTTCGAATCCCGTGATGAGCGGGATCTGCCTTTGGGATTTTTCCACACAAACGGCGCGAGTACTGGTTAAGTTTCCAGGAATGCTTACATCGAGCGTGATTAATAAAAGCTTAAAGCTTGTTTCGCAATCGATGTAAAATAAATAAGTTTAAACTTGTTTTTAAACCCTTCCCCCACATACAGCAAATCTGCAGGTGAGGACATTGAACAGATCTAGACATAAATATAGAAAAACTCTATAAATGAATGTATAATTATGGAACAGAGCAATTTCTCCTTTTGTCATAATGTTTTCTAAATTTGTCTGCTGAACATGCACCAAAATGTTTTCTGCGAGTTGGAAAGTTCTATTAATTAATTTGAGCGCTAAAGGACCATCATGGTCCTCTTGTTTGCAGCGAAACGAAACTGGCCCTCTTTGGACGCTTATTATACAAACTGTAGAAAATGGAGAAAGTCTTGTAAGTCTCGGATTGTCTTTTCGCAATTCCCTTCAGGGGGCATAATGTAACACTAATATCATTTGAACCAAAATAAGTAAACACATATGAGTCGTTCATTCTCTGTCTCTGTTTTACCGTTCTTCGACGTCGTCCGTTGATAAAGTTATCTCCTCATAAACCAAAGTATTTCAACCAAACTTAACAAGAATGTTCCTTTGTTAGTCTTCTTTCTAAATTGTTCAAATAACTTTAATAACACGGAAATAGCCTGTTCAAATAACACGGAAATAGCCTGACCTTATGCGTTGTGTTTTTAGATCACGTGAGCACAAAGTGCGGGGTGAGCTTTTGTGATTGACCATCGTCCGTAGTCGTCCGTACATCCGTCCGTCCGTCCGCATGAGAGAGTACTTGTGGGGTGCGTGTTTTTCCTGAAGCCCACCCACCACCCTTATAAAGACACTTAGATAAATAGTTATTTTTTATTTTTTATAATAGGTATCTCATTTGCATATTAATGTTATTCATTCCGTTAAAGGGGGTTAATTACGGAATGAATTGCATACTTGTGGGGTGCACCCCACAAGTAAACATCAAAGGAAATAACCCCACAAGTACACTTCCATGAGTTCGTCCGTCCGTCCATTCACACTTCTCCTCTTATATCTCTTTGTCAATTGTCATCCACATTCACAGGATAGTTCCTTGGGTGGATCTCTTTCAAACTTATTCCATGCAGAACTCTGGTTGCCACGGCAATAAAAAAGGGGAAATTAGCAAAAAGATAAAAAATCTTCTTGTCTCAAAATAGAAACCTATGTCTTTGATATTGGGTTTGTTGCCCAAGATTGGTCAAATTATAGCCCTGGGTCTCTTGTTTCACATAGACTCATATAAGGATAAATTTTAAAAATATTTTTGTCTAAAAGTAAAAGTGATATTTGGAATGCAGCTTCATCTAGGGGACCTCTACCAAGCGCTGGATCAAAGATGGCCCCACCCGGGGGTTAAGGTGGAATCATACCTTTGAAATAACGTCGTTTTTGACGTCAAAATGTACGTTTTTGCGACACCGACAGTGTTGTTAAAGAAATCACCATTACTTCCTCATTTCAATTTGGATTCGGATAAAATGAACTTTAAACTGAAGAAAATACAATAACCTGTATGATTATATCAATTCCATACATCTGTCATGCCAATTAACGTAACATAAGGCGACTTAAAGTAGAAATTTCCCTAGAATATTTGAACAGTAATTTGATTATTTCTACCCGGCGGTAACCTTTTTCACATAGACTCATATAGGTAAAATAGTGTTAAATCTTCTTGTCTAAAAGTGTTTAGTCTTTGCTAAGGCCTTTGATATTAAGTATGTAGCTTCATCTCTTGTGGACCTCTACCAAGAGTATAGCACTGGGGTCCACAATAATAAAGAAACCGAGATCAATTGTATTTCATAGATTTGTACAGGGAGAATCTTCAAAATTCTTCTTGTCTAGAAGTAGAAGAGCCATACCTTATAGATACCTAGATTGTTCAAATAATAGCCTTTGGGTAATAAATGACACCCTCTCCACCTTTCCCCCTTGGCCTGGGGTTTCCTTGTATGTATATATAGTGAAAACTTTAAAGATCTTCTTAACTAAAGGTATAGGTCTAATTTGAAAAGGATTTGGCTCAAAGGCTCCTTGTTTGCCTTTCAACCAAAGATATGTATATTCGTTGAAAAACATGGCGGCCAGTGGACATGGCTTGTTTTCCTTGTATCCTAATTCGAAAATAATTTGAGACAAATTTACCCACCCCTGGACACTCTACCAAGATTGTTCAAATTATTCTGCTCCAGTGATAACAATTGCTTCCAGAAGATGCTCCTTCTCTCGATATGTAAAGAGAAAAAACTTGAAAAACTTAACTTCTGTTAAATCAGGTGAACAATAAAGGGCCATCATGGCCGTCTTGTTCTCCTAGAGCTCTGCATGACTTTTATTGAACATTTTTTCTTGATAGAACCCAACTTTGACTTTTATGACCTTACAGGATAATTATTTTAGAAATGGAGAACAGTTTCTACTTTGCCTATTCTTTGTTTAAAAACTAGTTTTGTGACGTTTTGCGATTTTTGGAGTGATGTTTAAAGGGAAGATTCGGATGAGCCAGGTATCCGGACAGTGTCACTAGAATCGTCACTGTACGAGTACATGTAACATAGTTCTAAATGTATCTTCTGACACATATCTACAAGAGTAGCCCTGTCAGTAATACGCCCTTATTTACTCGAAGTGAAACCAAACATCTACAAGGGTAGCTCTGTCAGTAATACGACCTGATTTACTCGAAGTGAAATCAAACATCTACAAGTGTAGCCGTGTCAGTAATACGCCATTATCTACTCGAAGTGAAGACACACATCTACAAGAGTTGCCCTGTAAGTAATAGGCCCTTATTTACTATAAGTGAAGACACACATCTACAATAGAGGCCCTGTCAGTAATACGTCCTTATTTACTCGAAGTGAAGACACACATCTACAAGAGTAGCTCTGTCAGTAATACGCCCTTATTTACTATAAGTGAAGACACACATCTACAAGAGTAGCCGTGTCAGTAATACGCCATTATCTACTCGAAGTGAAGACACACATCTACAAGAGTTGCCCTGTAAGTAATAGGCCCTTATTTACTCTAAGTGAAACCAAACATCTGCAAGAGTAGCCCTGTCAGTAATACGCCCATATTTACTCTAAGTAAAAACAAACGTCTACAAGGGTAGCCCTGTCAGTAATACGCCCTTATTTACTTGAAGTGAAGACAAACATCAAACAAGAGCAAGCCCTGTCAGTAATACGCCCTAATTTTCTCGAAGCAAAACATCTACAAGGGTAGCCCTGTCAGTAATAAGCCCTTATTTACTCTAAGTGAAACCAAACATCTACAAGAGTAGCCCTATTAGTAATACGCCCTTATTCACTTGAAGTGAAGACACACATCTACAAGCGTAGCCCTGTCAGTACTACGCCCTTATTTACTATAAGTGAAGACACACATCTACAATAGAGGCCCTGTCAGTAATACGTCCTTATTTACTCGAAGTGAAGACACACATCTACAAGAGTAGCTCTGTCAGTAATACGCCCTTATTTACTATAAGTGAAGACACACATCTACAAGAGTAGCCCTGTCAGTAATACGCCCTTATTTACTCGAAGTGAAACCAAACATATACAAGGGTAGTCCTGTCAGTAATACTCCGTTATTTACTTGAAGTGAAGGCACACATCTACAAGAGTAGCCCTGTCAGTAATACGCCCTTATTTACTCGAAGTGAAGACACACATCTACAAGAGTAGCCCTGTCAGTAATACGCCCTTATTTACTCGAAGTGAAGACACACATCTACAAGAGTAGCTCTGTCAGTAATACGCCCTTATTTACTATAAGTGAAGACACACATCTACAAGAGTAGCCCTGTCAGTAATACGCCCTTATTTACTCGAAGTGAAACCAAACATATACAAGGGTAGTCCTGTCAGTAATACTCCGTTATTTACTTGAAGTGAAGGCACACATCTACAAGAGTAGCCCTGTCAGTAATACGCCCTTATTTACTCTAAGTGAAACCGAATTGAAATCGTATTGAAATCGGTTCTACATCAAATGTCATATGCATCCTACCTTTGAGATAGCACAGCTTCCTGTGTTAATTTAATTTTATAAACGTTAACCCTTTCGCTGCCAAAAGCAATTAAAAGCTTTGCAAACAATGCAGATTCAGATGAGACATCTCGTAACGAGCTGTCTCTCCTGAAATCTGCGTTGTTTGCCACTTAGACATTACATTTTTACCAAAATTCGAGTTCGACGAAAAATGGAGAGGTCCAATTTTCAACATGGCAGTGAATGAGTTAAGAACATGTCTGAATAGCTAGTTCCCCAATACGTGGTGATAACCTTCGTCAAAAGAATGCAATAACAAGCTCATCTTGTTTATAGAGTAATCATGTGAAAAGACGCATATCGTATTGTTGAAGTACCGGTTCGTAAGGCCCATCCTCGTTTTGATAAAATTCGCTTAGGTCTCTGTCATTGGATCAATCCTGTGGATCGCCACCAGTCTGTCAGACAGTAATCAATTTGGTACTTAAATATTCTAAAAGACAACACGTTTCTTCAACGGTTGGCATATTTAATGCACATGTGCGAACAATTTGCATATGTAGCCATTCAGTTTTTAAAATTTAATAATGCCTTTTGTGCGTCGTGCGTCGTCCGTTCGTTAACATTTCCTTCTCTGTAACCAGTAACATACTCAACAGATTGTCTTTATTTGTTTCTATCCATACATAATTCTGGTTTCTATAGCAACCAAAAGACAAAAACCATAGTTAAAAATAGAAAAAATCTCTTCAAAAGTAATTGGCCGATTTCCAAAATTTTTGTAAAACTGTTTCTTGGGTGCCCCTTAGTAAAATTCCAACAAGCCATGTTGAGTGGTCGATAAACATGGCCGTCATAGGCGCGACTTTAGTAAACACTTTATAACTCTTCTCCCCCTAGCGTATCCAGCTCATTTCCAATCATGTTGTAGAAATATTCCTTTCGTGACTCTGTATCAGGTTCCGTCAAGGCATGTTGATTGGTGCATTAGCATGGCCGTCAGGCTATTTTGCCTGATATGGGTACAGTGACAACTTTATTTATGTTCTCTTCCGAAAGAATCAGACTGATTTAATAATTGTGTAGACATGTTCCTTGAATCCTTCAAGTCATGTTGATTATTCATAAGACATGGTCATCAGAGCTGGGGCTGGTATACCCTATATGCTCAGAGATTGAGAGAAAACAAAATCCAATAAAATAAATATCAATTTTTAAATACTAACTGGTACATAAACATTTCTTTGGTGACCTTCGATCGAAGTCATATCAATTTGACAAAAGACATTTATAGAGTGTGTGTGTGTTATTTTGCTTTGTGGTAGTGGAGCTATACTGGTCCTTTACGGTATCTTGTATTAGCTAACCTGACCGCAATATGCGTTATTGTGGTTTGTATGAAATCCTATTGCATTACTTAGTTGGGCGATCCAGGGTCACTTCATGGGCCCCTTGTTTGATAATTTATCCCTTTACTGATTCTGCGTGGCGGCCATGTTTTTTTAACCAATCAATATGACTCGAACAACTTTAATTCTATTTATCACTAAAGTACTAAAGTAATTTATGAGGCGTATTTCGAAAAAATGTACATGAAATTTTCCGATTGGCGAACCGCTGACGTGACGTCATTTTCATAGTTTGGTTTCCTTGGATATATAATAGTACTATGCAATATATTTCCGGGTATTTCAACACATGTTGTTCTTAAGAAAGAAAGAAATGAGCAATGCCAAAAGGTAATCAAGAGAGACAATTTGAAATGTAAAATTATGAACATTTCTGTAATTGGTATACTTATAGTTGAAAAAGTTGTGACAAATGAAGAAATTCATCTGTATGATGATCGTCTGCACGTATGGATGTAGAGTTTTTCTTTAAGGCAAAAGTTAGATAAGACAACAACAAGCTACATGGTACTACTTTTTCGTTGACGTCATCTCTTTGCAGCTAAAAATAGATTAACACGTGTATATCTTTATATAAGGCGAGTTACCTTGTCTTCACATCTCAAGTCGGTTGCTAATAGTTAATATAAAAATATCTACCTTTAAGAAAGAAACATATTTGTTTTGACTATTTCTCTGTTTCAAAATAATGTTCAAACAAAATTATCTTTAACGTTTCATTCTAAATAGAAAGTATTCTCAAGTCAAAGAAAATGATAAGAACCAAAAATAGGTTTAGAGGTAAGCAAGTGGAAACTGTATTGTAGACTTTGACGACTTACAATTTAGGAAATTTGGACCGAACATAAAAGTCAGTAGAACCTCTTAATCGTTAACAAAGGTAGAAGAATTAAACTCGAGCATGGGTTCCAAATTCGATGTGATATCTGCTTCAAATGAAATAAAACCAGTTTACCAAATTTCGAGTGGGAAATTGTTGAGGACTTCAAGCGAAAACACTATTTTAGACTATGACGTCTTGCAATTTAGAGAGTATGGACTGGAAATACAAACAACATAAACAATAATTGTGCTACATTCTCATTTTGATTATGTTCAAATATTTGTAAATTGAATAGACTGTTGTTGTAAGTACATGTATGTATTGGTTACGTCTTCAGGAAACGTGCATCGAACACATTTAACTCTTTCAGCGCCAAAGGCAATATTGAGGTTTTTGCAAACAATGCAGATTCAGGTGAGTGAGCTCGTGACGAACCGTCTCACCTGAAATCAGCATTGTTTGCCTTTTAGTTACAAAAATAGTCCAAAACTGTTATTACATGAGAAATGTAGACGCCCGATTTTGAACATGGAAGTTTCTACTTTAAACAATTCGGCGCTGAAAGAGTTAAAGGGACTATCTGACGACTGTTGGTAGAACATGAGTGGATTAACATGCCGCCGTGAAATGACTGAAATATTGTTGAAATCGGTGTTAAACCCCAATCAATCAATCCGTAGTTTTTCATTGTAATATAGGCCTACAGTATAACCTGTTGTAACGTTAGGTTTATACGAGTTACGGTTCTGTTGTGCAGGCGGGGGATTGTCTTAGGAATATCCGACCAGCCGTGTTGTCTTGCCATCATCTTCCCTATTTGCCGTCAGATTATACAAGCATCATATAATCACAGAAAGTGTTTTCTTATCCGCCGCAACGCAGACCATCAGTCACGAGGTAGTGACTCTTTTAGAACCTACGTCAATAACAAGCTGTTATAGTTTCTAGGGTAACGGTTCGTTAATGTCCCTATCGATCAATAGCTCCTAGCATTATTGCTATGACGACACTAATGTTCATATTTAGATTTAGCTAAATAAGGTAAAAATGATCTCTGAAAGGATGCACGAGAAGTAATCTGTTAAAATTCGTTGACTCATCTTTTGATAATTTGGATATTACTAGAATGATAAAGATGTTCGATTACACCGCTTTTTGTACATGTATTGAAGCATATCCAGGGTGAAAAAGATTTTCTTAAATCGCCATTCTGGCGGGTTCGATCCCCAGACGGGTCATACCAAAGACTTTAAAAATGGTAGTAATGTGTGCCCTCCTTGGTCCTCAGGGTTGCCGGGTTAGTATTACGACTGACTGGCTGGTGTCAGGATAAATGGACCAGTAGTAATGTGTGCCCTCCTTGGTCCTCAGGGTTGCCGGGTTAGTATTACGACTGACTGGCTGGTGTCAGGATTAATGGACCAGTAGTAATGTGTGCCCTCCTTGGCACTCAGGGTTGCCGGGTTAGTATTACCACTGACTGGCTGGTGTCAGGATTAATGGACCAGTAGTAATGTGTGCCCTCCTTGGCACTCAGGGTTGCCGGGTTAGTATTACCACTGACTGGCTGGTGTCAGGATAAATGGACCAGTAGTAATGTGTGCCCTCCTTGGCACTCAGGGTTGCCGGGTTAGTATTACGACTGACTGGCTGGTGTCAGGATAAATGGACCAGTAGTAATGTGTGCCCTCCTTGGCACTCAGGGTTGCCGGGTTAGTATTACCACTGACTGGCTGGTGTCAGGATTAATGGACCAGTAGTAATGTGTGCCCTCCTTGGCACTCAGGGTTGCCGGGTTAGTATTACCACTGACTGGCTGGTGTCAGGATTAATGGACCAGTAGTAATGTGTGCCCTCCTTGGCACTCAGGGTTGCCGGGTTAGTATTACGACTGACTGGCTGGTGTCAGGATAAATGGACCAGTAGTAATGTGTGCCCTCCTTGGCACTCAGGGTTGCCGGGTTAGTATTACGACTGACTGGCTGGTGTCAGGATAAATGGACCAGTAGTAATGTGTGCACTCCTTGGTCCTCAGGGTTGCCGGGTTAGTATTACCACTGACTGGCTGGTGTCAGGATAAATGGACTAGTAGTAATGTGTGCCCTCCTTGGCACTCAGGGTTGCCGGGTTAGTATTACCACTGACTGGCTGGTGTCAGGATAAATGGACCAGTAGTAATGTGTGCACTCCTTGGTCCTCAGGGTTGCCGGGTTAGTATTACCACTGACTGGCTGATGTCAGGATTAATGGACCAGTAGTAATGTGTGCACTCCTTGGTCCTCAGGGTTGCCGGGTTAGTATTACCACTGACTGGCTGGTGTCAGGATTAATGGACCAGTAGTAATGTGTGCACTCCTTGGTCCTCAGGGTTGCCGGGTTAGTATTACCACTGACTGGCTGATGTCAGGATTAATGGACCAGTAGTAATGTGTGCCCTCCTTGGCACTCAGGGTTGCCGGGTTAGTATTACGACTGACTGGCTGATGTCAGGATTAATGGACCAGTAGTAATGTGTGCCCTCCTTGGCACTCAGGGTTGCCGGGTTAGTATTACCACTGACTGGCTGGTGTCAGGATAAATGGACCAGTAGTAATGTGTGCACTCCTTGGCACTCAGGGTTGCCGGGTTAGTATTACCACTGACTGGCTGGTGTCAGGATTAATGGACCAGTAGTAATGTGTGCACTCCTTGGTCCTCAGGGTTGCCGGGTTAGTATTACCACTGACTGGCTGGTGTCAGGATAAATGGACCAGTAGTAATGTGTGCACTCCTTGGCACTCAGGGTTGCCGGGTTAGTATTACCACTGACTGGCTGGTGTCAGGATTAATGGACCAGTAGTAATGTGTGCACTCCTTGGTCCTCAGGGTTGCCGGGTTAGTATTACCACTGACTGGCTGGTGTCAGGATAAATGGACCAGTAGTAATGTGTGCACTCCTTGGTCCTCAGGGTTGCCGGGTTAGTATTACGACTGACTGGCTGGTGTCAGGATAAATGGACTAGTAGTAATGTGTGCCCTCCTTGGCACTCAGGGTTGCCGGGTTAGTATTACGACTGACTGGCTGGTGTCAGGATAAATGGACCAGTAGTAATGTGTGCCCTCCTTGGTCCTCAGGGTTGCCGGGTTAGTATTACGACTGACTGGCTGGTGTCAGGATTAATGGACCAGTAGTAATGTGTGCCCTCCATGGCACTCAGGGTTGCCGGGTTAGTATTACCACTGACTGGCTGGTGTCAGGATTAATGGACCAGTAGTAATGTGTGCACTCCTTGGCACTCAGGGTTGCCGGGTTAGTATTACCACTGACTGGCTGGTGTCAGGATTAATGGACCAGTAGTAATGTGTGCACTCCTTGGTCCTCAGGGTTGCCGGGTTAGTATTACCACTGACTGGCTGGTGTCAGGATAAATGGACCAGTAGTAATGTGTGCACTCCTTGGCACTCAGGGTTGCCGGGTTAGTATTACCACTGACTGGCTGGTGTCAGGATTAATGGACCAGTAGTAATGTGTGCACTCCTTGGTCCTCAGGGTTGCCGGGTTAGTATTACCACTGACTGGCTGGTGTCAGGATAAATGGACCAGTAGTAATGTGTGCACTCCTTGGTCCTCAGGGTTGCCGGGTTAGTATTACGACTGACTGGCTGGTGTCAGGATAAATGGACTAGTAGTAATGTGTGCCCTCCTTGGCACTCAGGGTTGCCGGGTTAGTATTACGACTGACTGGCTGGTGTCAGGATTAATGGACCAGTAGTAATGTGTGCCCTCCTTGGCACTCAGGGTTGCCGGGTTAGTATTACCACTGACTGGCTGGTGTCAGGATTAATGGACCAGTAGTAATGTGTGCCCTCCTTGGCACTCAGGGTTGCCGGGTTAGTACTACCACTGACTGGCTGGTGTCAGGATAAATGGACCAGTAGTAATGTGTGCCCTCCTTGGCACTCAGGGTTGCCGGGTTAGTATTACGACTGACTGGCTGGTGTCAGGATTAATGGACCAGTAGTAATGTGTGCCCTCCTTGGCACTCAGGGTTGCCGGGTTAGTATTACCACTGACTGGCTGGTGTCAGGATAAATGGACCAGTAGTAATGTGTGCCCTCCTTGGCACTCAGGGTTGCCGGGTTAGTATTACGACTGACTGGCTTGTGTCAGGATTAATGGACCAGTAGTAATGTGTGCCCTCCTTGGCACTCAGGGTTGCCGGGTTAGTATTACCACTGACTGGCTGGTGTCAGGATTAATGGACCAGTAGTAATGTGTGCCCTCCTTGGCACTCAGGGTTGCCGGGTTAGTATTACCACTGACTGGCTGGTGTCAGGATTAATGGACCAGTAGTAATGTGTGCCCTCCTTGGCACTCAGGGTTGCCGGGTTAGTATTACCACTGACTGGCTGGTGTCAGGATAAATGGACTAGTAGTAATGTGTGCCCTCCTTGGCACTCAGGGTTGCCGGGTTAGTATTACCACTGACTGGCTGGTGTCAGGATTAATGGACCAGTAGTAATGTGTGCCCTCCTTGGCACTCAGGGTTGCCGGGTTAGTATTACGACTGACTGGCTGGTGTCAGGATAAATGGACCAGTAGTAATGTGTGCCCTCCTTGGCACTCAGGGTTGCCGGGTTAGTATTACGACTGACTGGCTGGTGTCAGGATTAATGGACCAGTAGTAATGTGTGCCCTCCTTGGCACTCAGGGTTGCCGGGTTAGTATTACGACTGACTGGCTGGTGTCAGGATAAATGGACCAGTAGTAATGTGTGCCCTCCTTGGCACTCAGGGTTGCCGGGTTAGTATTACCACTGACTGGCTGGTGTCAGGATAAATGGACTAGTAGTAATGTGTGCCCTCCTTGGCACTCAGGGTTGCCGGGTTAGTATTACGACTGACTGGCTGGTGTCAGGATTAATGGACCAGTAGTAATGTGTGCCCTCCTTGGCACTCAGGGTTGCCGGGTTAGTATTACGACTGACTGGCTGGTGTCAGGATTAATGGACTAGTAGTAATGTGTGCACTCCTTGGTCCTCAGGGTTGCCGGGTTAGTATTACGACTGACTGGCTGGTGTCAGGATAAATGGACCAGTAGTAATGTGTGCCCTCCTTGGCACTCAGGGTTGCCGGGTTAGTATTACCACTGACTGGCTGGTGTCAGGATAAATGGACCAGTAGTAATGTGTGCCCTCCTTGGCACTCAGGGTTGCCGGGTTAGTATTACGACTGACTGGCTGGTGTCAGGATTAATGGACCAGTAGTAATGTGTGCCCTCCTTGGCACTCAGGGTTGCCGGGTTAGTATTACCACTGACTGGCTGGTGTCAGGATTAATGGACCAGTAGTAATGTGTGCCCTCCTTGGCACTCAGGGTTGCCGGGTTAGTACTACCACTGACTGGCTGGTGTCAGGATAAATGGACCAGTAGTAATGTGTGCCCTCCTTGGCACTCAGGGTTGCCGGGTTAGTATTACGACTGACTGGCTGGTGTCAGGATTAATGGACCAGTAGTAATGTGTGCCCTCCTTGGCACTCAGGGTTGCCGGGTTAGTATTACGACTGACTGGCTGGTGTCAGGATTAATGGACCAGTAGTAATGTGTGCCCTCCTTGGCACTCAGGGTTGCCGGGTTAGTATTACCACTGACTGGCTGGTGTCAGGATAAATGGACCAGTAGTAATGTGTGCCCTCCTTGGCACTCAGGGTTGCCGGGTTAGTATTACCACTGACTGGCTGGTGTCAGGATTAATGGACCAGTAGTAATGTGTGCCCTCCTTGGCACTCAGGGTTGCCGGGTTAGTATTACGACTGACTGGCTGGTGTCAGGATTAATGGACCAGTAGTAATGTGTGCCCTCCTTGGCACTCAGGGTTGCCGGGTTAGTATTACCACTGACTGGCTGGTGTCAGGATAAATGGACCAGTAGTAATGTGTGCCCTCCTTGGCACTCAGGGTTGCCGGGTTAGTATTACCACTGACTGGCTGGTGTCAGGATAAATGGACCAGTAGTAATGTGTGCCCTCCTTGGCACTCAGGGTTGCCGGGTTAGTATTACGACTGACTGGCTGGTGTCAGGATAAATGGACCAGTAGTAATGTGTGCCCTCCTTGGCACTCAGGGTTGCGGGGTTAGTATTACCACTGACTGGCTGGTGTCAGGATAAATGGACCAGTAGTAATGTGTGCCCTCCTTGGCACTCAGGGTTGCCGGGTTAGTATTACCACTGACTGGCTGGTGTCAGGATTAATGGACCAGTAGTAATGTGTGCCCTCCTTGGCACTCAGGGTTGCCGGGTTAGTATTACCACTGACTGGCTGGTGTCAGGATAAATGGACCAGTAGTAATGTGTGCCCTCCTTGGCAATCAGGGTTGCCGGGTTAGTATTACCACTGACTGGCTGGTGTCAGGATAAATGGACCAGTAGTAATGTGTGCCCTCCTTGGCACTCAGGGTTGCCGGGTTAGTATTACCACTGACTGGCTGGTGTCAGGATAAATGGACCAGTAGTAATGTGTGCCCTCCTTGGCACTCAGGGTTGCCGGGTTAGTATTACGACTGACTGGCTGGTGTCAGGATTAATGGACCAGTAGTAATGTGTGCCCTCCTTGGCACTCAGGGTTGCCGGGTTAGTATTACCACTGACTGGCTTGTGTCAGGATAAATGGACCAGTAGTAATGTGTGCCCTCCTTGGCACTCAGGGTTGCCGGGTTAGTATTACCACTGACTGGCTGGTGTCAGGATAAATGGACCAGTAGTAATGTGTGCCCTCCTTGGCACTCAGGGTTGCCGGGTTAGTATTACGACTGACTGGCTGGTGTCAGGATAAATGGACCAGTAGTAATGTGTGCCCTCCTTGGCACTCAGGGTTGCCGGGTTAGTATTACGACTGACTGGCTGGTGTCAGGATTAATGGACCAGTAGTAATGTGTGCCCTCCTTGGCACTCAGGGTTGCCGGGTTAGTATTACGACTGACTGGCTTGTGTCAGGATAAATGGACCAGTAGTAATGTGTGCACTCCTTGGTCCTCAGGGTTGCCGGGTTAGTATTACCACTGACTGGCTGGTGTCAGGATTAATGGACCAGTAGTAATGTGTGCCCTCCTTGGCACTCAGGGTTGCCGGGTTAGTATTACCACTGACTGGCTGGTGTCAGGATAAATGGACCAGTAGTAATGTGTGCACTCCTTGGTCCTCAGGGTTGCCGGGTTAGTATTACCACTGACTGGCTGGTGTCAGGATAAATGGACTAGTAGTAATGTGTGCCCTCCTTGGCACTCAGGGTTGCCGGGTTAGTATTACCACTGACTGGCTGGTGTCAGGATAAATGGACCAGTAGTAATGTGTGCCCTCCTTGGTCCTCAGGGTTGCCGGGTTAGTATTACCACTGACTGGCTGGTGTCAGGATTAATGGACCAGTAGTAATGTGTGCCCTCCTTGGCACTCAGGGTTGCCGGGTTAGTATTACCACTGACTGGCTGGTGTCAGGATTAATGGACCAGTAGTAATGTGTGCCCTCCTTGGTCCTCAGGGTTGCCGGGTTAGTATTACGACTGACTGGCTGGTGTCAGGATAAATGGACCAGTAGTAATGTGTGCCCTCCTTGGCACTCAGGATTGCCGGGTTAGTATTACGACTGACTGGCTGGTGTCAGGATTAATGGACCAGTAGTAATGTGTGCCCTCCTTGGTCCTCAGGGTTGCCGGGTTAGTATTACGACTGACTGGCTGGTGTCAGGATTAATGGACCAGTAGTAATGTGTGCCCTCCTTGGCACTCAGGGTTGCCGGGTTAGTATTACGACTGACTGGCTGGTGTCAGGATTAATGGACCAGTAGTAATGTGTGCCCTCCTTGGCACTCAGGGTTGCCGGGTTAGTATTACGACTGACTGGCTGGTGTCAGGATTAATGGACCAGTAGTAATGTGTGCCCTCCTTGGCACTCAGGGTTGCCGGGTTAGTATTACCACTGACTGGCTGGTGTCAGGATAAATGGACCAGTAGTAATGTGTGCCCTCCTTGGCACTCAGGGTTGCCGGGTTAGTATTACGACTGACTGGCTGGTGTCAGGATTAATGGACCAGTAGTAATGTGTGCCCTCCTTGGCACTCAGGGTTGCCGGGTTAGTATTACCACTGACTGGCTGGTGTCAGGATAAATGGACCAGTAGTAATGTGTGCCCTCCTTGGCACTCAGGGTTGCCGGGTTAGTATTACCACTGACTGGCTGGTGTCAGGATTAATGGACCAGTAGTAATGTGTGCCCTCCTTGGCACTCAGGGTTGCCGGGTTAGTATTACCACTGACTGGCTGGTGTCAGGATAAATGGACCAGTAGTAATGTGTGCCCTCCTTGGCACTCAGGGTTGCCGGGTTAGTATTACCACTGACTGGCTGGTGTCAGGATAAATGGACCAGTAGTAATGTGTGCCCTCCTTGGCACTCAGGGTTGCCGGGTTAGTATTACCACTGACTGGCTGGTGTCAGGATAAATTGACCAGTAGTAATGTGTGCCCTCCATGGCACTCAGGGTTGCCGGGTTAGTATTACGACTGACTGGCTGGTGTCAGGATAAATGGACCAGTAGTAATGTATGCCCTCCTTGGCACTCAGGGTTGCCGGGTTAGTATTACCACTGACTGGCTGGTGTCAGGATAAATGGACCAGTAGTAATGTGTGCCCTCCTTGGCACTCAGGGTTGCCGGGTTAGTATTACGACTGACTGGCTGGTGTCAGGATAAATGGACCAGTAGTAATGTGTGCCCTCCTTGGCACTCAGGGTTGCCGGGTTAGTATTACGACTGACTGGCTGGTGTCAGGATAAATGGACCAGTAGTAATGTGTGCCCTCCTTGGCACTCAGGGTTGCCGGGTTAGTATTACGACTGACTGGCTGGTGTCAGGATTAATGGACCAGTAGTAATGTGTGCCCTCCTTGGCACTCAGGGTTGCCGGGTTAGTATTACCACTGACTGGCTGGTGTCAGGATTAATGGACCAGTAGTAATGTGTGCCCTCCTTGGCACTCAGGGTTGCCGGGTTAGTATTACGACTGACTGGCTGGTGTCAGGATTAATGGACCAGTAGTAATGTGTGCCCTCCTTGGCACTCAGGGTTGCCGGTTAGTATTACGACTGACTGGCTTGTGTCAGGATAAATGGACCAGTAGTAATGTGTGCACTCCTTGGTCCTCAGGGTTGCCGGGTTAGTATTACCACTGACTGGCTGGTGTCAGGATTAATGGACCAGTAGTAATGTGTGCCCTCCTTGGCACTCAGGGTTGCCGGGTTAGTATTACGACTGACTGGCTGGTGTCAGGATAAATGGACCAGTAGTAATGTGTGCACTCCTTGGTCCTCAGGGTTGCCGGGTTAGTATTACCACTGACTGGCTGGTGTCAGGATAAATGGACTAGTAGTAATGTGTGCCCTCCTTGGCACTCAGGGTTGCCGGGTTAGTATTACCACTGACTGGCTGGTGTCAGGATAAATGGACCAGTAGTAATGTGTGCCCTCCTTGGTCCTCAGGGTTGCCGGGTTAGTATTACCACTGACTGGCTGGTGTCAGGATTAATGGACCAGTAGTAATGTGTGCCCTCCTTGGCACTCAGGGTTGCCGGGTTAGTATTACCACTGACTGGCTGGTGTCAGGATAAATGGACCAGTAGTAATGTGTGCCCTCCTTGGTCCTCAGGGTTGCCGGGTTAGTATTACCACTGACTGGCTGGTGTCAGGATAAATGGACCAGTAGTAATGTGTGCCCTCCTTGGTCCTCAGGGTTGCCGGGTTAGTATTACCACTGACTGGCTGGTGTCAGGATTAATGGACCAGTAGTAATGTGTGCCCTCCATGGCACTCAGGGTTGCCGGGTTAGTATTACGACTGACTGGCTGGTGTCAGGATTAATGGACCAGTAGTAATGTGTGCCCTCCTTGGCACTCAGGGTTGCCGGGTTAGTATTACCACTGACTGGCTGGTGTCAGGATTAATGGACCAGTAGTAATGTGTGCCCTCCTTGGTCCTCAGGGTTGCCGGGTTAGTATTACGACTGACTGGCTGGTGTCAGGATAAATGGACCAGTAGTAATGTGTGCCCTCCTTGGCACTCAGGGTTGCCGGGGTTAGTATTACCACTGACTGGCTGGTGTCAGGATAAATGGATCAGGATTACTGGTAACTTACCCAGGAACAGCCGTGATATAACCGAAATATTGTTGAAAGCGGCGTAAAACACCAAGCAATCAGTCAATCAATCCATTCTGGCATCCCATAAAGGATAATTGCAGTGAATCCGGTTGGGGTTTAAACTCTATTTATTCATTTCAATGGACATCTAAAAGTCTAGTTATTCATTTCAATGTTCATCTAAAAGTTTAGTTATTCATTTCAATGGACATATAAAACTATAGTTATTCATTTCAATGTACATCTAAAAGTAAAGTTATTCATTTTAATGTACATATAAAACTATAGTTATTTATTTCAATGGACATCTAAAACTCTTCAAAGTGTAGGCGAACAGTGAAGATGCTGATGAGACAGTTCTGTTTTATTAGGGTTTTACACAAATTTCAACAGTTTTCGGTTTTATCACTTATTAATGATCCCTGGATAATCAAACCAGTACTAGGTTAGAATATGTGCCTTGTCCAAGGACACACCACCTTGACCGCTGCGACTTGGGATCGAACCCTAGACGCCCTGTTCCAAATCCCCGCCGCTAACCACACGGCCATGGCGGATTCCCTGATGAGAGAAGTAAATGCATGTTCTGTTTGAATAAGAGAAGTAAATGCATGTTCTGTTTGAATAAGAGAAGTAAATGCATGGCCTGTCTGAATAAGCAACAACTATTTTTATATTAACACATTATTTACATAAGCTCTAGGTCGTTCAATAAACCATTGCTGCGACTCGCACTTTTGTTTTTATTTGTGCGTTTCTCTAAAACAAATGAACTTTGAATGCCATTACTCACATATGCGTTTGTTGGAAATCCGTACGACCTCAGCATACTATCACGTATTTGAATTGTTATAACCGAATTACAAGTATCAGTTCGTTGTACTGCCCTTTTCTTGTGTTTATTTGTAAATAGTACGTTGTTTATCTCGGTGTGTATGCAGCCTTCCTCATTATTTCTCCCCATATCTTTAATTCTGCTGTTTCTCATCCCATTTATACATACAGTTTCCATTCGATCCTTTTCTCTAGTTTCCGCACGCAAATATTGCCCGGGATTGTTTTCATTCATTCCACCGCCTGATAATCCTGCCTGGTCTGTAAACCTAGTTTCAAAACCTTGGCGTGGACTTAGTCTCTGTACTTTTTCCGCATAATTACAACTGTCTAAATGTGTGTGAAGGATATTATTTGCCTCCTTTGGTCCTGGCGGCTTTACATAACTCGGTTTCATTTGTTCTCGGTTTGTTGTTTATCATGTATAAATATAATAGTTCCACGGAGAAGTCATCAATATAGCTACACATATGAATAACAACGTCCTAGTCAAGCCGATCTCGTGTTTTTATAACAGTCCTAGAGTAACCTATTTCATGATGATATTAAACTTATTTATCCCGATCCAGAAACTACTTCAAAACAATACTGAGAAAAAAGATAAAATACTCATTATTAACACTTATATTTTTTTCACAATATTTTCTTGTCTGGATTTCCGGTATATTTGTAAAATAGTTCATGTTCTTCTCCAGACTCAGATTGTAAATTATCATTATACAATAAACAATTAGTTCAAATATCTTGATAATTGAGATTATTTTTAGAGATTCGATTGCTCTCTCCGCGACGATTATATCGAGTACCTACGACAATGTGTTTGATTTAGAGATAACTTTATTCCTCTTTATCTGATTTCCCTGAATTATTCACAGAGCACATTCAACAAGTATTCTTTAATTAACTAACATCCGCGTCAATGTTGTAGAGAAGCGAATGTCAACTCCTCTTGCGAATCGATAACATATTCATTGAACTACGACACAATAAAACTTGCCGCCAGGTTTTGATTAAGACATTCTGGTATACTCACGACCTTTTGTATCAGACGAATTTTGAACATATCGTACAACAAGAAGCAACTAGTCAAAACGAAAAGTTCTTCCCTTTTCGACAATATTTTCATATTTGCACATTGATATTGTTTTAACCCTTTCCCTCATATAGACGCTTTCTGACGCCTCTGTAGCAGACGGCTTTTTGAAAACATAGTGACAAAAGAAGAAATTGCACACAAAACGTGCACTTTCTCATTTTGTCACAATGTTTTCCACTTTTTGTCATAGGTTATCCATTCAATTATGGAGATTTTCTATATTTTGACAAAATACCTGCAAAGTCGTCTGCTGCAGAATTGTCGTATGAGGGAAAGGGTTAAGCAGACGGCTAGAAATATCGTTTAATGATGAACGGTTCCAAAATAACCTGATAGTTTTACTCTTGAAAACATCAAATACAATGAAATACATGCACAAATGGAAAGTTTTTTTTTTTATGAAGTAGAAAACATTGTGGGAAAAGAAAACACGCTCTTTACCAAGGTGTTTTAAAAAGAAGAAAATTGGGAAAGGTATAAAGATAATGTTTCTTGGCATATCTTAAAAGGTATTAAGTAGTGAATTTTAAGAGGTCACATTCCCAGCTTTTTTTTCATCAAATGTTATATGTACATCGACAAAAAACGCACATGGTTACTTTTGAATGATAATTCTTTCAATGTGTACCCATAACAAATCCAGAGACAATTTTGAAGACACCTTGTAAAATTATGGAAAGCTGTAAATACAAGTATCATAATTGAATAGAGTTAAATAACTTGTTGCAAGGGGAAAGAGTATTCTGATGAGACGAGTCCTATACGAATATAATTATCAAGACTGTAGAGATTTTCTCAACGTAAATATTGTGTAAGACGATAAAAATCACCATGGTACATTCTTTTGACGTCATCTCTTTGCAGTTCATAATATATTAACGCCTCCTTAAATCCTATACATATATAATATGTGTGTGACTTTGCTTGCGAAGACAGTCTTCATTTATACTGGCGGTTAGTCATAGATAATATATAATTTATATTTTAGAAAGAAAAGAATACGCTATATTTGTATAGACTATTTCTATTCGTCTGTTTCAAAAAAATTATTTTAACACAACTATCTTACACGTATCAATCTAGAATGGAAAGTATCTACCAAGTCAAAAAAAATGATAAAAACAAAAAGATGCTTTTGAGGACGGCAAGTGGAAACTGTATTGTTGACTTTGACGTCTTACAATTTAGGGAATTTGGACTGAAAATTAAAATGAGTAGAGCCTCGTGCCAGGGTGTAGAAGCGTTATCAAAGATAGAAGAAAGCAACTCGAGCATGTGTTCTAAATTGGATGAGAGGTCTGCTTCAACTGAAATAAAACCAGTTGACAGAGCTTCCATTGGGAAATTGTTGAGGACTCCAAGCGGAAACAATATTTTAGACTTTGACGTCTTGCAATTCAGCGAGTTTGGACTGGAAATACAAACAGAACGAAGTTAGTTTCAGACCAACGATGGAAGTTCGTTTATTAGTATTTGTCTATCTCTGGTGTAGGATGGCCGCTGTGTACTAGATTTGAGCGTCATGTTACGCAGGCATTTATAAAAAAAACCTGAGAGGAGCATCATGTTCGTTTGATATGAGCCGCTTCTGTCGGTTCCAAACAGGTTCGTTGAGTGGCAAAAACACGTATAGAAATATAATTATATGTCTTGTGTCTGGTTTTATATCCTACCTGTAAGCGGATAGTGAAGACTTTAGTGAGCCTGTACGTATGTGTTCCTTTGATTTTGATAATTCGTGTATTAAGCACTATGCTGCATTGTGTGTGCGTTGTGTCGAACGCACATTTTCAGTGTTGTAGTTGTAACATGTACCTATATATGTATTGCTAAGTTATTTCTTATTCGTGTGTTTTTAATGGTTGCATGTTGCTAGATAGATTGACTCAGTAAGCTTATTACATTATTTACATGGTTGTTGATATTCAAGATATTATGTATTAAAAGAGATATAATTCCATAACGAACAACGGCGTTTATTAGTTATCAGTAAGACCCTTTACGTGGTGAAACTGGTCAAGGTGTCCATATTGATGACTATTCTGTTTTAAGAACTTAAATAAAAAAATAATTGGGGAAGAAGATAAATATCCGCTTATGCGATATGTCTACTTGTTACGATATCATTTGATTTATACAAGCAATGTGTAAGCGATGAGGACAACGTTTGGTCTGGCCACAAACACAATTTGGTGAGATCATGCATTGGCCGATGAACGTGAAAGTCTTGTACAGCCGACTTTGGTACCTCTTCATCAAGACGACTCGTAAGGGGACAAATTGTTCACCACGAGCAGTTTGCGTAACGGAAAAGAGAGAAATTGCTACTATGAACAAGTGTTCATGTTGTCACCTTGTTTTCTATAGTATATCAAAATCATTTTAATTAGGTCACCAGGCCAAATTTTAGAAATATCTTGTTGACACTCTAGAGACTGCATGTTGTGCTCAAGCAGCTTGTTACTTTGTCAGAATGTTTGTCTTGATGATATCAAGGCTAATTCCTAATGTATGTCACGTTCAGCAGAAAACTAGGTAAATGGGCCAAATTTGAGAAATATCTTGTTAAAATTCTACAGAATTTTTGTTTGTTTTTGCTTCAGCAGATTTTAACTATGTCAGAATGTTTGTCTTGATGACATCAATGTTAAGTCCTAATATATGTCATGTTCAGTAGAAAACCTGGTCAACAGGCCAAATTTGAGAAACATTTTGTTAAAATTATACCGACTGCTTTTCTATGCCTCAGCAGATTTCAACTTTGTCATAATGTTTGTCTTCATGATATTGATGATTAAAGTCAATTAAGATATATAAAAGAACATTTATAGTACATATTAAGAAGTGTTAGAAGTGTATCTCTATGGATGGATTGATTGGGTTAAAAAACGTTTTCAAAAAATGTTTCAGTCATATCAAGGCCTACTCCCCTACTCACCTACTCATGTGTTTCCTGGATTTCTCACACCTATACTCCGCACAAATTACTTTCCAATCAACTGGCTGCTGTTCACATAGACTGTTAGCCCATTAGTGGAGGACAAATGAGGCTTGTCACAGCGATTTTTTTCAAACGTCGGAAAGAATGTTGGCCGAGCTGGGGTTCGATCTGGCAAACCCTGGATTGACAGCCCGCGTCGCTACCGACTGAGCTAATGGGGCCTGGGGCTTATTACAATAATTATTTATATTACTCCATTAATGAGTTACAAACACAAATTAACCAGTTTCCAACATACACTACGTCAGAAGCAAGCACCCTCGAAAACGTCTAGGCTGAACATGGAAAATATCTATAAAGGAAAAACATAATATTTAATATAGAGTGAAATTCTTTCTGACAACCGGAGAAATGGTTCGTTATAATTAATTTCTCCTTTTATAGCAATGTTTTCAAAAGCAGTGAACGGCATATGCGCCTACTTATATCTGCATGTGGCAAGTGGTTAAAGGTGTTAATAATAATCATTTTGCGACATCCAGCTTCTCCTTTTTCTCTGCGACATTTGACATGTATTGATATTATCAACATTTACCCGTCAAACAATCCTTGTCAAAATGTGTTACTTTTTTTTTTCGGTCTGAACTATAACAGGAAATATGGTCATACTTAATTGATCGCAGACGTGACACTATATCATTTGAACCAATTCGGTCAAAACAAGAAATAGAAACTATATATTCTAATGAACGTTTTCTTGGCAAAAATGGATTTCACGAACTTTATTTTTTGGTACAATTTCTAACGATTTCACGAGTATATTTGAACGAATGATGTAGCTTCGATCCCCAGCGGTGTATTTTCAATGACCTTTGTAAAAATGGTAGGTGTTTCAGGTTGCGGGGATGGCATTGCCACATGCAACGTTTTGGGGACGAATAATACTAATGGTACTGGTAAATTATCCACGAAACAGTGTGATACAACTGAACAAGAGGGCCATAGTGGTCCTGGATCGCTCACCTGAGTTAAGTCAACTACATATTCAATGCCAATAACTCATTTTGCGGTCAGGTAAGCAAACACTAGTTTGACCCGACAAGCAAAGAAAGCAGTCTCTAAAGTGTTAACAAGATATTTCTCAAATTTGGCCTAGTGCCCTAGTTTTTGACCGGACATGATCTATATTCAAACTTAGCCGAAATATCATCAAGAAAATTAGTCTGACAAGTTTTCAATATGCTCAAATTTTAAATTTGGACCTCTAGAGTGTTAACAAGATTTCCTTTCTATTTGGCCTCGTGAACTAGTTTTTGAACCGACACAACCAATATTAGAATTTGGCCTAGATATCATCAAGACAAAACATTCTGACAAATGTGAAATCTGCTGAAGCAAAAAAAAGGAATCTTTAGAATTTTAACAAGATATTTCTCAAATTTGGCCTGTTGACCAGGTTTTCTACTGAACATGACATATATTAGGACTTAACACTGATGTCATCAAGACCAACATTCTGACATAGTTGAAATCTGCTGAAGCAAAAACACAAAAACGTGACATACATTAGGAATTAGCCTTGATATCATCAAGACAAACATTCTGACAAAGTTACAAGCTGCTGGAGCACAACATGCAGTCTCTAGAGTGTCAACAAGATATTTCTCAAATTTGGCTTAGTGACCTAGTTTTTGACCGGACATGATCTATATTCAAACTTAGCCGAAATATTATCAAGAAAATTAGTCTGACAAGTGTCCAACATGCTCAAATTATAAATTGGACCTCTAGAGTGTTAACAAGATTTCGTTTCAATTTGGCCTAGTGAACTAGTTTTTGAACCGACACAACCAATATTAGAATTTGGCCTAGATATCATCAAGACAAAACATTCTGACCAATTTGAAATCTGCTGAAGCAAAAAAAAAGGAGTCTTTATAATTTTAACAAGATATTTCTCAAATTTGGCCTATTGACCAGGTTTTCTACTGAACATGACATATATTAGGACTTAGCCTTGATATCATCAAGACCAACATTATGACAAAGTTGAAATCTGCTGAGGCATAGAAAAGCAGTCGGTATAATTTTAACAAGATATTTCTCAAATTTGGTCTGTTGACCAGGTTTTCTACTGAACATGACATATATTAGGACCTAACATTGATGTCATCAAGACAAACATTCTGACATAGTTGCAGAAAAAAGGAGTCTTTATAATTTTAACAAGATATTTCTCAAATTTGGCCTATTGACCTAGTTTTCTGCTGAACGTGACATACATTAGGAATTAGCCTTGATATCATCAAGACAAACATTCTGACAAAGTTACAAGCTGCTGGAGCACAACATGCAGTCTCTAGAGTGTTAACAAGATGTTTCTAAAATTTGGCCTGGTGACCTAATTTTTGACCGGACATAATATATATTCAAATTTAGCCTAGATATCATAAAGACATTTAATCTGACAAAGTTTCAACATGTTCGAGTTAAAAATGCGGCCTCCAGAGTGTTAACAAGGTTTCCTTCCTTTTGACCGTGTGACATGACCCATATTCGAACTTGGCCTAGATATCATCAATACATATATTTTGACAAAGTTGCAAGCTGATGAAGCAAACAAATGTAGCCTCTAGAGTGTTATTAATAATAGTGGCCTGTAGAGTGTAAACAAGCCTTTTTGTAAGACGGTCGACCGACGACAGACAAAGGCGATCACAAAAATTCCCCATGAGCTAAAAATGTCATGTTATTATTTCCCAAACCCTGTACATCGTAGTTAAACGAACATTAACTGACTTGTTATGATCCCTTTGGCAAATAGAGCAAGTTTGTCGCCAAGGAGAGTCTGGACAATTAAAATGATTTTGATATACTATGGAAAACAAGGTGACAACATGAACACTTGTTCATATTAGAAATTTCTCTCTTTTCCGTTACGCAAACTTATCGTGGTGAACAATTTGTCCCCGTACGAGTCGTCTTGATGAAGAGGTACCAAAGTCGTCTGTACCAGACTTTCACGTTCATCGGCCAATGCATGATCTCACCAAATTGTGTTTGTGGCCAGACCAAACGTTGTCCTCATCGCTTACACATTGCTTGTATAAATAAAATGATATCGTAACAAGTAGACATATCGCATAAACGGATATTTATCTTCTTCCCCAAAAACTTGCAATTTATTCAAGTTCTTATTGTCTTAAAACAGAATAGTCATCAATATGGACACCTTGACCAGTTTCACCACGTAAAGGGTCTTACTGATAACTAATAAACGCCGTTGTTCGTTATGGAATTATATCTCTTTTAAAACATAATATCTTGAATATCAACAACCATGTAAATAATGTAATAAGCTTACTTAGTCAATCTATCTAGTAACATGCAACCATTAAAACACACGAATAAGAAACGACTTAGCAATACATGTATAGGTACATGTTTCCCTGTTAAACAATAATTATGATTTTTCTTTCAATTATAGAAAGCGCCCTTATTTTGTAATACCGGTAAATGCTTTGAAAGACATTTGTTACAGAATTGTTGTATGTGGGAAAGGGTTAACAAAATAGTGTCTTAATATGTACTATAAATGTTCTTTTAGATATCTTAATAGAATTTAAACTTTTGTCATATAAAAGAACTATAAAGTCATGATTTTACAGTTTGAGAAATAATTTAAGTGTTCCCTTTTCTTATTTCTTCATGTGCAACGAAATATTGCGGCTTCTCTTTGATGCTTTGCGTCAAACATTCGTCTTGTTACCTGTTGTAACGTTAGGTTTATACGAGTTACGGTTCTGTTGTGCAGGCGGGGGATTGTCTTAGGAATATCCGACCAGCCGTGTTGTCTCGCCATTTTCTTCCCTATTTGCCGTCAGGTTATACAAGCATCATATAATCACAAGAAGTGTTTTCTTATCCCCCGCAATGCAGACCATTTGTCACAAGGTATTGACTCTTTTAGAACCTACGTCAATAACAAGCTGTTATATTGTCTAAGGTAGCAGTTCGTTTATGTCCCTATCGATCAATAGCTCCTAGTATTATTGCTATGACTACAATCATGTTCATATTTAAATTTAGTTAAATAAGATAAAAATAGCCCCCGATAGGATGTACTATGTTTGTACTATATGTATTGAAGCATATCCTGGGTGAAAAATATTTTCTTAAATCGCCATTCTGGCGGGTTCGATCCCCGAACGGGTCATACCAAAGACTTTAAAAATGGTAGTGTGTGCCCTCCTTGGCAATCAGGGTTGCCGGGTTAGTATTACCACTGACTGGCTGGTGTCAGGATAAATGGACCAGTAGTAATGTGTGCCCTCCTTGGCACTCAGGGTTGCCGGGTTAGTATTACCACTGACTGGCTGGTGTCAGGATAAATGGACCAGTAGTAATGTGTGCCCTCCTTGGCACTCAGGGTTGCCGGGTTAGTATTACCACCGACTGGCTGGTGTCAGGATAAATGGACCAGTAGTAATGTGTGCCCTCCTTGGCACTCAGCGTTGCCGGGTTAGTATTACGACTGACTGGCTGGTGTCAGGATTAATGGACCAGTAGTAATGAGTGCCCTCCTTGGCAATCAGGGTTGCCGGGTTAGTATTACCACTGACTGGCTGGTGTCAGGATAAATGGACTAGTAGTAATGTGTGCCCTCCTTGGCACTCAGGGTTGCCGGGTTAGTATTACGAATGACTGGCTGGTGTCAGGATAAATGGACCAGGATTTCTGGTAACTTACCCAGGCACAGCCGTGATATAACCGAAACATTGTTGAAGGCGCCGTAAAACATCAAGCAATCAATCAATCAATCAATCCATTCTGGCATCACATAAGAGAAAATTGCAGTTGCCGGTTGTGGTCAAAACTCAATTTATTCATTTCAAAGTCTAGTTATTCATTTCAATAGACATCGAAAACTCTAGTTATTCATTTTAATGGACATCTAAAACTCTAGTTATTCATTTCAATGTACATCTAAAACTGTAGTTATTCATTTCAATGGACATCTAAAACTCTAGTTATTCATTTTAATGGACATTTAAAACTCTAGTCATTCATTTAATGTACATCTAAAACTCTTTAAGATGAAGGCGAACAGTGAACATTCTGATGAGACATTATTACGGTTATATCAAAATACATCTAAAACTCTAGTTATTCATTGCAGTGTACATCTAAAACTCTAGTTATTCATTTCCATGTACATCTAAAACTGTAGTTATTCATTTCAATGGACATCTAAAACTATAGTTATTCATTTTAATGGACATTTAAAACTCTAGTCATTCATTTAATGTACATCTAAAACTCTTTAAGATGAAGGCGAACAGTGAACATTCTGATGAGACATTATTACGGTTATATCAAAATACATCTAAAACTCTAGTTATTCATTGCAATGTACATCTAAAACTCTAGTTATTCATTTCCATGTACATCTAAAACTGTAGTTATTCATTTCCATGTACTTCTAAAACTCTTTAAGATGAAGGCGAACAGTGAAAATTCTGATGAGACATTATTACGGTTATATCACAACATTATTACGGTTATAACACAACATTATTACGGTTATATCACAACATTATTACGGTTATAACACAACATTATTACGGTTATATCACAACATTATTACGGTTATATCACAACATTATTACGGTTATAACACAACATTATTACGGTTATAACACAACATTATTACGGTTATAACACAACATTATTACGGTTATAACACAACATTATTACAGTTATATCACAACATTATTACGGTTATAACACAACATTATTACGGTTATATCACAACATTATTACGGTTATAACACAACATTATTAGGATTATATCACAACATTATTACGGTTATATCACAACATTATTACGGTTATAACACAACATTATTAGGATTATATCACAACGTTATTACGGTTATATCACAACATTATTTCGGTTATATCACTTATTAATGATCCCTGTATATTCAAACCAGTACTAGGTTAGAATATGTGCCTTGTCCAAGGACACACCACCTTGACCGCTGCGACTTGGGATCGAACCCTAGACGCCCTGTTTCAAATCCCCGACGCTAACCACACGGCCACGGCGGATTCCCTGATGACAGAAGTATATGCATGTTCTGTTCGAATAAACAACAACCATTGTTTATATTAACACATTATTTACAAAAACTCTAGGTCATTCAATAACTTATTGCTGCGACTCGCACATTTATTTTTATCCGTGCGTTTCTCTAAAACAAATGAACTTCGAATGCCATTACTCACATATGCGTGTGTTGAAAATCCGTACGATCTCAGCATACTATCATGTATATGAATTGTATTAACCGAATAACAAGTATCAGTTCTTTGTACTGCCCTTTTCGTGTGTCTATTTGTAAATAGTACGTCGTTTATCTCGGTGTGTATGCAGCCTTCCTCTTTATTTCTCCCCATATCTTTAATTCTGCTGTTTCTCAACCCATGTGTACATACAGTTTCCATTCGATCCTTTTCTCTAGTATCCGCACGCAAGTATTGTCCGGGATTTTTGTCGTTCGTTCCACCGCCCGATAATCCTGTTTGGTCTGTAAACCTAGTTTCGAAACCTTGGCGTGGATTTAGTCTCTGTACTTTGTCTGCATAATTACAACCGTCTAAAGTTGTATGAAGGATATGTTTTACCTCCTTTGAAAGGAAAAATTACTCATTATTAACACTTATATTATTTTCACAATATTTTCTTGACTATCCGCAAGTCAGGCTTTACGGTATGTTTGAAAAATAGTTCATGTTCTTCTCCAGACTCAGATTGTAAATTGTAAATTACCATCATACAATACACGATTATTTCAAAGTTCTTGACACTCGAGATTATGTTTAGAGATTGCTCTCTCCGCGACGATTCTATAGAGTACCAACGACATTGTGTTTGATTTAGAAATAACTTTAATCCTCTTTATCTGCTTTCCCTGAATCATTCGCAGAGCACATTGAACAAGCATTCTTTAATTAACTAGCATCCGCGTCAATGTTGTAGAGAAGCTAAAGTCAACTTCTCTTGCGAATCGATAAAGTGACCCTTGAATCGCGACACGAAGAAAACCTGCTGTCAGGTTTTGATTAAGATTTTCTGGGAAACTGACGTCTTTTTGCATCAGACGACATCCGAACATATCGTACAACAAGTAGCAACTAGTCAAAATGAACCGTTCTTCCCTTTTTCACAATATTTTCATATTTTCACATTGATATGTTTAAGTAGACGGCTAGATATATCGTTTAAAAATGAACGGTTCACTTAATAACCCGATAGTTCTACTCTTCAAAACTGAAAAACATAAAATACAATGAAAAACATGCACAAATGGAAAGTGTTATATTTTTTTTTGATGAAGTAGAAAACATTGTGGGAAAAGAATACACGCTCTTTACAAAGGTGGTTTAAAAAGAAGAAAATTGGGAAAGATCTAAAGATAATGTTTCTTGGCATTTCTTAAAAGGTATTAAGCAGTGAATTTTAAGAGGTCACAACCCCAGCTTTTCTTCCATCAAATCTTATATGTACATCTACAAAAAACACACATGGTTACCTTTTAATGATAATTCTTTCTCACACTCAGACGCATACTTACGCCATCTACAGCAGACCACCTTGGAGAATATTTATTTTCAGATATTTCAACACGTGTAGAGCCACATCATCGGAAATGTGTACCCATACAAAATCCGGAGGCAATTTTGAAAACAACTTGTAAAATTATTGAAAGCTGTAAATACAAGTATCATAATTGGATAGAGTTAAACAAGTTGTTGAAAAGGGAGGAATATTCTGATGAGACGAGTCCTATAATACGTCTGCAATTAGGAAAATATAATTATCAAGAGTGTAGAGATTTTCTCAACTTAAATGTCAGGTAAGACGATAACAAGCACCATAGTATATTCTTTTGACGTCATCTATTTGCAGTTCATGATATATTAACGCCTACACAAATCCTACATATATATAATACGTGTGCTTGCGAAGACAGTCTTCATTTATTATGTCGGTTACTCACAGTTAAGATATAATTTATATTTTGGAAAGAAAATAATACAATATATTTGTATAGACTATTTATATTCGTCTGTTTCAAAATAATTCTTTCAACACAACTATCGTAAACGTATCAATCTAAAATGGAAAGTATCAACCAATTAAAAAACAAAAAGATGTTGTTGAGGACGGCAAGTGGAAACTGTATTGTTGACTTTGACGTCTTACAATTTAGGGAATTTGGACTGAAAATTAAAATGAATAGAACCTCGTGCCAGGGTGTAGAAGCGCTAACAAAGATAGAAGAAAACAACTCGAGCATGTGTTCCAGGTCTGCTTCAACTGAAATAAAACCAGTTGACAGAGCTTCCGTTGGGAAATTGTTGAGGACTCCAAGCGGAAACAATATTTTAGACTTTGACGTCTTGCAATTCAGTGAGTTTGGACTGGAAATACAAACAGAACGTAGTTAGTTTCAGACCAACGATGGAAGTTCGTTTCTACCTTTGGTGTGGGATGGCCGCTGTGTCGGATTGTGGCAAAAACACGTATAGAAATATAATTATATGTCTTGTGTCTGGTTTTATATCCTACCTGTAAGCGGATAGTGAATACTTTAGTGAGCCTGTACGTATGTGTTACTTTGACTTTGATAGTACGTGTATTAAGCACCATGCTGCATTATGCGCGCGTTGTCTTCAGCACATTGCCAGTGCTGTAGGGTCACTGAGCATTTACCTTCGACGCACATTTTCGTACCATCACACAAAGCATTGACAATGAAGGTCCTGAAATACCACTAAGAAAAGGACTTCAAGACCTAAAAGAGCTTTATCCGAGGCTTTAATACCTCGTGGAATTTCGGATTTGAATGAAAGCGGTACAGACTAGATAGACCACAAGTGGAAATGAGGTGAATCGACGATGTCTCCTCCTATAAGGATAGTGAAATATTTATTCAATAAACAATAATTGTGTTACATTCTCACTTTGATAATGATGTTGTTGCTAGCACATGTATTTATAAGTTATCATTCAGGAAACATGCATCGAACACAATATTAGGTTGATTCAAGAATGTATAGATTACTCAGACAATACCAATAAACCAGGAGTACTTTTATTTGCAAACTTTGAGAACGTTTTCGATAGTAAAAAGCAAGATTTCATGTTCAAATGTTTAGAATAAATTGAATCTCTGTCCGATCTTTATTAACTCAAATACGTTTAAACTTCTTCTACTTTTCATCTGTCTTCTTCTCTCCCTCATCATTATAACCGTAATTTTTTCTTCACAGAAAACCAATACTTACTATTTACGCTCGGTTTCAAATAATAACCTTTCTTGTCCGAAACCATCTACAGAACTATTTAAAAAAAGGCCTACACTTTTCTGGTGTACAAACACTAGGTTCATTTCAAATCTTTCAAAATTTAAGTGTGCAATGTTAAAGCACATTTTTTCAAAACGTCATCTTCTGTAAATCACGAGTCTTTCTTTTTTATTATAGTACTCACAAGTAAAAAAAAAAGCAATTCAACAATTAAGATAGATCCTTTGTTATATGTATTACTTCTAAAAGGTCAGTCACAGTACATGTGCCAGGTAACTTGTTTTTCAACAAACACTTTAATTTCATGTATCACATACAAGGTTGATACATTATTTACTCTTGTTTACATTTGACGCTTCTATATCACAATTTACGTTTTCATTTTTGGTGATAGAGGAATTAATTGTTTCATCATCTTTATGATAGCTATTAAGATGGCCTCTTTGTAAAATAGCCAATGGCTTATTATTATTATTATTATTATTATTGTTATCATTATTATTATTAATATTATTATTATTATTACCTTCTCCTCTTCTAATTCTTCTTTGTAGCATAGAAAACATTGCAAGAATATTGAAAAGCGTGGTGCATTACATTGAAGACATTCTTTCGAAAGTTTTAATTGTTGTTTGTATTGTAACATGTACTTATGTATATCTCGTGTGAAATGAATAAAAATAAAATGTATGTCTTATTCGTGTGTTTTATGGTTGTATTTTGTGTGATAGATTAGCCCGGTAAGCTTATCATTTACCATTTTCAGCTCTTAAAGTGAATCATTCAAACAGTTATATTGTATCTAATATCCGAATGTGCGATTTGTTTACTATTGACGATATAATTAGATGTATACAAGCAATATAAAATTGAAAACAAACAAAACGATGACCAGACTGGAGGTGAAGACGACTCTAAACGCAGACAAATTGTTCACCACGAGTAGTTAGCGCAGCAGAAAAGAGATAAATTGCTACCATTTGAAGCGTCCGAAATGCTGGTCTCTTTAAACCACTTGATGCGCAGACTTGTCCTTTTCGTCACAGGCTTATATCAAGTCAATTAACCTTCGTCTAGCCACGATGACATGGTCCGGGACATATTGTGAATTATTCGATAAACTTATAGAACCAATTTTATCTTATGGGTGTGAGGTATGGGGTATGAATGAGGCAGTTAAACTAGAAAATATTGATTTAAAAGTTTGCAAACAAATACTGGGGGTAAGGTCGCAATCTCAAAATACTTTCGTTTATGGAGAACTTGGTAGATATCCACTAAAGATTAAGAGATTATTAAGAGTAGTAAAATATTGGTTTAAAATAATTAGGTATACAAATGAAAAATATATTAAACATGTAAATGACATGATGTTGAATGACTTTCAATTGTTTCCAGAAAAAAACTCTTGGGTAAAGTCGATTAGAAATATTTTTGAAAACTTAGGTTTTAATATTGTATGGTTAAACCAAGGTGTTGAAAATGTGAAATTGTTTTTTTTTTCTGTTTTTAAACAAATAATTTATGATAACTATATTCAGATATGGAATTCTGATTTACAAAACTCTTCAAGAGCAAAAACATACAGACTTTATTCTGATTTCGTTTTTCAACCATATTTAAATTCAATTAAAATCGATAAATTTAGAATCGCTCTTACAAGATTTCGTGTTTCTGCACATAGATTAGAAATTGAAGCTGGAAGATGGCACAAACCAAATAAAATACCATATAATGAAAGAAAATGTAAATTATGTAAAACTATCGACGATGAAATGCACTTTTTATTAGAATGCCCAATGTTTTCTGATATACGAATGTCATATATCAAAGAATATTACTGGAAACAGTCAAGTATGATTAAATTTATTAAATTACTAAAATCTGAAAATGAAAATATAGTCAAAAATTTGGCAATATTTGTTTACAAAGTTTTGAAATAAGGAACAACAATAATTACGTAGAGTAGCTGAGGTTTAGTTGCAGCCTTTAGAGGAAATCAATGTAGAAATTGAGAAATTGCTGACATTGAGCAACTTCGTCTCCTTCTGCAATGATTTCTAAATGATTTTTATGGGAGTTATATCTTCTCTCAAATGACTGTTACATTAACCCTTTCCCTCATATGACACTTCTGCAGCAGACGACTTTGAACATATTTTGTCAAAAAGTAGAAAATCTCTATAATTGAATGGATAACCTATGACTAAAAGTGGAAAACATTGTGGCAAAAGGAGAAATTGCACGTTTTGTGCAATTTCTTCTTTTGTCACTATGTTTTTAAATAGCCGTCTGCTGCAGAGGCGTCAGAAAGCGTCTATATGAGGGAAAGGGTTAAGGATTTCATTTCTATTAACTTATTATCTTTGATTAGAGTATATTAATTCGTTTGTCAATCAAAGGGGAAAAAAACCTTATTTAAGTTTTCTATATTATTTTTCAAACATTTTCTCCACGGATTTTGACCATTAGTCCGCTATTTGACTGTTTAAATGAATATGTTATATATTTGTGGTATGTTGGGCATATTTGCCCTTTTTCCAGAATAAAATCTATCTATTAACTACTTAATTTCTATATTGTGGATGCATAATCGTTTGTTTTGATGGTGTCTTGAGCCAATTTCAACACAATTTCTGTTTAATCACGACGCTTCTTGGATAATTTACAAGTACCAACGGTATTATTCATCCTATAAACCATGCATGTGTCAATGCCATTGCGGCAAACCTGGACGCCGAGAAGGAATACCATTACTTCCATTTTGATCCATTTCCGTCCATCGTCCGTAAACGATAGCATAAAACGACATCTCATCCAAACCCGCTTGGCCTTTATTGATGTTACTTCACAGGGATGTTCCTTGGGTTGTGCCCGTTCAATATAGTTCTTATGAATTAATTCCATACATAAATCTGGTTGTCATGGCAACCGAAAAGAAAACATGTTTTTGTTTTTTGAAATTGTTCTTGTATGAAACAGAAATGCCTAGATCTTAGCTAATTGATGTGTAGCAATGTCAAGTGGTCCTCTACCAAGGTTGTTGAAAATAATACTGGGATCATAATTGGACCCGCCGAAGGCGTCACCTGTTTTTCAAAGAGCTATATATTGAAACACTTTGAAAATCGTCTTTTTCTGAAACAGAAAGTCCTATAGCTTATTATAGTTTGTGTGTAGCATTGTCTAGTGGTCCTCTACCAAAATTGTTGAACTCATGCGCCTGGGCAAAACATTTCCACCGCTACTGGTGTCACCTGTTCTACATAGATATATATAAAAAATTAACTTTTAAAAACTTCATGTCTGAGCCGAAAGACCATACCAAGTGAATCACAGTCCGATCCTTATTAACTCACATACTTTTAAACTCTTCTTCTTTTCATATTTCTTCTTCTGCACCTCATCATCATTATCTTCGAAATAAAAGACTTATACGAAAGTTTTAATTGTTGTTTGAATTGTATTGTTACATGTACGTATGTTTATCTCATTTGAAATAAATTAAAATAAAATGTATGTCTTTAATCTTAAAATGGTTTTTTTTTTATAAAAGGTTTACTGTTCCCCCGTAAGTTCTTAATTCTTAATTCATGTGTTTTATGGTTGTATTTTGTCTGATAGATTAACCCGGTAAACTTATCATTTACCATTTTCAGCTCTAAAAGTGAATCATTCAAACAGTTATATTGTATCTTACGTTTGACCTTAAGTTTTAATTAAAATATTGTTCATTATTTTAAAATCGTGACTTCACAATTGTGACACAGCCAGTCCCTTTGATGTAAACAAACGTGTTTCTCAGTCGATGTATTTTTTTTTACATATAATCAAAACCTTCAGATTTAACTACAAAGATGTTTTCGATGTGCAATCGGATCAATTGCTAAATTCCATTTGTTTATAGTGTATATATATTTATATGTATGTGTAGTCGTTTATAAATAAAAATTCATTTTAAGATTAAAGTTGAAAATATTATGCCATAAAGGAGACATTACTGATTATGAGCAATTTCTCGTTTTGCATCAATGTTTTCAAAAATCGTCTGCTGCATATGCTATAAAAGGGCGTTTGCATATGGGAAAGGTGTATATACTGTTTTCCGGTAGGTTTTCTACTTGTAAGAAACCCTGAATTACATTGTTGTTAATATCAACATAGTTGTAATATGTTATAAAAGAAATATAATTCGATTATGAACACGGCGTTGATGAGGCACCATGAAAACCCTCAACGTACGAAACTGGTCCTTGTTTTGATATTAATGACAATTCTGTTTTAAGAACTTAATTAAATCGCTAGTTTTGGGGAAGAATATAAATATCCGAATGTGCGATTCGTTTACAATTGACGATATTATTTGGTTTATACAAGTAATATAAAATTGAAAACAAACAAAACGATGAACAGAATGAAGGTGTGGGCGATGAGGACAAAGTTCACGCATTGTCCGATAAGATTAAATTATGATACAGACGAATGTGGTATCTCTGCAGAAGACGACTCTAAACGCATACGAATTGGTCACCACGAGCAGTTAGCGAAGCAGAAAAGAGAATGTCTGAAATGTTGGTTCTATTTAATCCACTTGATGCGCAGATTTGCCCTTTTCGTAACAGGCTTTTATTTAGTCATTTAAACTTCGTATCCACGATGACGGGGTCTTGGACATATTAACTACTTAATTTCCTTATTGTGGATGCATAATTCGTTTGTTGTGATGGTGTCTTAAGCCAATTTCAACACTTTTTCAGTTTAATCACGACGCTTTGCGGATAATTTACCGGTTATTTCAGTATTATTCATCCTCAAAACCATGCATGTGTCAATGGCATCTCCGCAAACCTGAACGCCGAGGAGGAATACCAGTACTACCAATTTGATCACTTTCCGTCCGTCGTAATTAATAACTTCAAAGGACATCAAATCCAAACCCGATTGGCTTAATTTGATTTTCCTTGTGTAGTGCCCGTTCAATATAGTTCTAAGAAATTAATTTAATGGAAGAAGAAGAGAAGCGAACGTCAACTCCTCTTGTGAATCGATAACATGATCATTGCACAAGTATTCTTTAATTAACTAACATCCGTGTCAATGTTGTAGATAAGCGAACGTCAACTCCTCTTGTGAATCGATACAATGATCATTGCACAAGTTTTCTTTAATTAACTAACATCCATGTAAATGTTGTAGATAAGCGAACGTCAACTCCTCTTGTGAATTGATAAAATGATCATTGCACAAGTATTCTTTAATTAACTAACATCCGCGTCAATGTTGTAGAGAAGCGAACGTCAACTCCTCTTGTGAATCGATAAAATGATCATTCAACAAGTATTCTTTAATTAACTAACACCCGTGTCAATGTTGTAGAGAAGCGAACATCAACTCCTCTTGTGAATCGATTACATGATCATTGCACAAGTATTCTTTAATTAACTAACACCCGTGTCAATGTTGTAGAGCAGCGAACGTCAACTCCTCTTGTGAATCGATAAAATGATCATTGCACAAGTATTCTTTAATTAACTAACACCCGTGTCAATGTTGTAGAGAAGCGAATGTCAACTCCTCTTGTGAATCGATAACATGATCATTGCAAAAATATGCTTTAATTAACTAACACCCGTCTCGATGTTGTAGAGAAGCGAACGTCAACTCCTCTTGTGAATCGATACAATAATCATTGCATAAGTATTCTTTAATTAACTAACATCCGTGTCAATGTTGTAGAGAAGCGAACGTCAGCTCCGTGTCAATGTTGTAGAGAAGCGAACGTCAACTCCGTGTCAATGTTGTAGAGAAGCGAACGTCAACTCCTCTTGTGAATCGATAAAATGATCATTGAACCGCAACACAATAAAGCCTGCCGTCAGGTTTTGATTAAGACATTCTGATAAACTGACGACCTTTTGTATTGGACGACTTTCGAACATATCGTACAACAAGAAGCAAATAGTCAAAACGAAAAGTTCTTCCCTTTTCCACAATGTTTTATTTTTTTTAGATTGATATTTTTAAGTAGACGCTTCGAAATATCGTTAAATGATTAACGGTTCACTAAATAACCTGATATTTTTACTCTTCAAAAACTTAAAAGCATCAAATACAATGAAAAAAAAAACGAGCACAAATCGAAAGTGTTTTTTGTTTTGATGAAGTAGAAAAGATTGTTGGAAAAGAATACAAGCTCTTTACCAAGGTGTTTTAAAAAAATGTATATTAGGAAAGATCTAACGATAATGTTTCTTGGCATATCAAATGAGGTATTATGCAGTGAATTTGAAGAGAACGCATCCCCAGCTTTTTTTCATCAAATGTTATATATACATCGACCAAAAAAACACATATTGGGCCTTTTTAATGATAATTCTTTATCATTATGCATCTACAGCAGGCCACCTTGGAGAACATTTTAATTTATTTTTAGGTATTTCAACAATTGTAGATCCACGTCATCGGAAAATAGTACCCATAAAAAATCCAGAGACAATTTGGAAGACACCTTGTAAACTTATGGTAATCTGTAAATACAAGTATTACAATTGAATACAGTTAAACAAGTTGTTAAAAGGGGAGAAAGTATTTTTGGAAATTTAAAAAAAAAGGTGGAAGTATTCTGATGAGACGAGTCCTATACGTCAGCAATCGGGAAAATATAACTATCAGGAGTGTAGAGATTTTCTTGACGTAAATGTCAGGTAATACGTTAACAAGCACCATAGTACTTTCTTTTGACGTCATTCATTCGCAGTTATATATATATATATTAACGCCAATTTAAATCCTATATATATATATATATAATACGTGTGTGACTTTGCTTGCGAAGACATTCTTCATTTATTATGTCGGTTACTCACAGTTAATATATAATTTATATTTTAGAAAGAAAAGAATACAACTATTTCTATTCGTCTGTTTCAAAATAATTCTTATAGCACAACTATCTTAAACGTATCAATCTAAAATGGAAAGTATCAAAAACAATGATAAAAATAAAAAGATGTTGTTGAGGACGGCAAGTGGAAACTGTATTGTTGACTTTGACGTCTTACAATTTAGGGAATTTGGACTGAAAATTAAAATGAGTAGAACCTCGTGCCAGGGTGAAGAAGCGTTAACAAAGATAGAAGAAAACAACCCGAGCATGTGTTCCAGATATGCTTCAACTGAAATAAAACCAGTTGACAGAGCTTCCATTGGGAAATTGTTGAGGACTCTAAGCGGAAGCACTATTTTAGACTTTGACGTCTTGCAATTCAGAGAGTTTGGACTGGAAATACAAACAGAACGTAGTTAGTTTCAGACCAACGATGAAAGTTCGTTTTCTACCTCTGGTGTGGGATGGCCGCTGTGTCATGGGTTTGAGCTTGACATTATGCAGGCTTTTATAAAGAACTGGGTGGAGCACGATGTCCGTTTTCTATGAGCCGCGTCTGGTGGTTGTTAGTCTGATTGCACATCCAAAAAGCAACTTCGAGTGGCAAAAACACGTATAGAAATATAATTATATGTCTTGTGTCTGGTTCTATATCCTACCTGTAAGCGGGTAGTGAAGACTTTAGTGAGCCTGTACGTATGTGTTACTTTGACTTTGATAGTACGTGTATTAAGCACCATGCTGCATTATGCGCGCGTTGTGTCCAGTACATTGCCAGTGCTGTAGGATCACTGAGCCTTTTACCTTCGACGCACATTTTCGTACCATCACAAAAAGGATTGACAATGAAGGTTTTGAAATACCACTAGGAAAATGACTTAAAGACATAAAAGAGCTTTATCCGAGGCTTTAATACCTCGTGGAATTTCGGATTTGAATGAAAGCGGTACAGACTAGATAGACCACAAGTGGAAATGAGGTGAATCGACGATGTCTCCTCCTATAAGGATAGTGAAAGATTTATTCAATAAACAATAATTGTGTTACATTCTCACTTTGATTATGTTCAAATATTTGTCAATTGAATAGTCTGTTGCTGCTAGCACATGTATTTATAAGTTATCATTCAGGAAACATGCATCGAACACAATATTAGGTTGATTCAAGAATGTGTAGATTACCCAGACAATACCAATTAACAAGGAGTACTTTTCATTGCAAACTTTGAAAAATAATCGATAGTAAAAAGCATGATTTCATGTTCAAATGTTTAGAATAAATTGAATCTCTGTCCGATCTTTATTAACTGACATACTTTTAAACTTCTTCTACCTTTCATCTGTCTTCTTCTCCCCCTCATCGTTATAACAAATATTTTTTCTTCACAATCAACCAATACTTACCATTTACGCTCGGTTTCAAATAATAACCTTTTTTGTCCGAAACCATCTACAGAACTATTAAAAAAAAGCCTATTGTGTAACTTGTTTTTCAACAAACACTTTAATTTCATGTATCACATACAAGGTTGATACATTATTTACTTTTGTTTACTATTGGCGCTTCTATATCACAATTGACGTTTTCATTTTTGATGTTATTTAGGGATTGGGTGAGGGTGGGCTTTTTGGTGATAGGGGAATTAATTATTTCATCATTGTATGTTTCTTTATGATAGCTATTAAGATGGCCTCTTTGTAAAATAGCCAATGGCTAAATGAATCACCATCTATAAATAAAGTATTATTATTATTATTATTATTATTATTATTATTATTATTATCTTCTCCTCTTCTAATTCTTCCTTGTAGCATAGAAAACATTGCAAGAATATTGAAAAGCATTGTACATTACATTACATTGAAAACATACTTTCGAAAGTTTTAATTGTTGTTTGTATTGTAATATGTACCTATTATGTATATCTCATGTGAAATAAATAAAAATAAAATTTATGTCTTATTCATGTGTTTTATGGTCGTATTTTGTCTGATAGATTAACCCGGTAAGCTTATCAGATTAACCCGGTAAGCTTATCATTTACCATGTTCAGCTCTTAAAGAATCATTCAAACAGTTATATTGTATCTTACGTTTGACCTTAAGTTTTAATTGAAATAGTTTTCATTGTTTTAAAATCGTGACTAATCAAAACCTTCAGATTTAAATACATATATGTGTTTGTTGTGCATCTCCGGCTCTGTTGCTATATTCCATTTGTTTAAAGTGTATATATTTTATATGTATGTATAGTCTTGTTAAGATAGCAACCTTTTCCGTTCTACAACACAATAAGAAATTATGGGGGGAACAGTAACCTTGTTCATGAATAAAAACCCATTTTAAGATTTGAAAACCTTATGCCAAAAATGAGACTGATTATGAGCAATTTATCGTTGTGCATCAATGTTTTCAAAACACGTCTGCTGTAGATGCACCAAAGTGCGTCTGCATGTGGGAAAGGGGTATATACTGTTTTTCGGTAGGTTTTTTGTGGGTAAAAACAATGTTGTTAATATCAACATAGCTGTAATATGTTATAAAAGAAATATAATTCGATTATGAACACGGCATTGATGGGGCACCATGAAGACCCTCAACGTACGGAACTGTTTCGTGTTTTCATATTGATGACAATTCTGTTTTAAGAATTTAATTAAATGGCAAGTCTTTGAGGAAGAATATAAAATATCCGAATGTGCGATCTGTTTACTATTGACGATATTATTTGGTAATATAAAATAAAAAAAAAACCATACAAAACGATGACAAGACTGAAGGTGTGGGCGATGAGGACAAAGTTTGATCAGATCACGCATTGGCCGATTATATTAAATTCTGATACAGACGACTGTGGTACCTCTCCAGAAGACGACTCTAAACGTGGACAAATTGGTCACCACGAGAAGTTAGCGTAGCAGAAAAGAGATAAATTGCTACCATTTGAAGCGTCCGAAATGTTGGTTCTATTTAATTCACTTGATGCGCAGACTTGCTCTTTTCTTTACATGCTTGTATTTATTCATTTAAACTTCGTATCCACGATGACAGGGTCTTGGACATATTAACTACTTAATTTCTTTATTGTGGATGCATAATTCGTTTGTTGTGATGGTGTCTTAAGCCAATTTCAACACTTTTTCAGTTTAATCACGACGCTTTGCGGATAATTTACCGGTTATTTCAGTATTATTCATCCTCAAAACCATGCATGTGTCAATGGCATCTCCGCAAACCTGAACGCCGAGGAGGAATACCAGTACTACCAATTTGATCACTTTCCGTCCGTTTTGATGAAGTAGAAAAGATTGTTGGAAAAGAATACAAGCTCTTTACCAAGGTGTTTTAAAAAAATGTATATTAGGAAAGATCTAACGATAATGTTTCTTGGCATATCAAATGAGGTATTATGCAGTGAATTTGAAGAGAACGCATCCCCAGCTTTTTTTCATCAAATGTTATATATACATCGACCAAAAAAACACATATTGGGCCTTTTTAATGATAATTCTTTCTCATTATGCATCTACAGCAGGCCACCTTGGAGAACATTTTAATTTATTTTTAGGTATTTCAACAATTGTAGATCCACGTCATCGGAAAATAGTACCCATAAAAAATCCAGAGACAATTTGGAAGACACCTTGTAAACTTATGGTAATCTGTAAATACAAGTATTACAATTGAATACAGTTAAACAAGTTGTTAAAAGGGGAGAAAGTATTCTTGGAAATTTAAAAAAAAAGGTGGAAGTATTCTGATGAGACGAGTCCTATACGTCAGCAATCGGGAAAATATAACTATCAGGAGTGTAGAGATTTTCTTGACGTAAATGTCAGGTAATACGTTAACAAGCACCATAGTACATTCTTTTGACGTCATCCATTCGCAGTTCTATATATATATATTAACGCCAATTTAAATCCTATATATATATATATATATATATATATAATACGTGTGTGACTTTGCTTGCGAAGACATTCTTCATTTATTATGTCGGTTACTCACAGTTAATATATAATTTATATTTTAGAAAGAAAAGAATACAACTATTTCTATTCGTCTGTTTCAAAATAATTCTTATAACACAACTATCTTAAACGTATCAATCTAAAATGGAAAGTATCAAAACAAATGATAAAAACAAAAAGATGTTGTTGAGGACGGCAAGTGGAAACTGTATTGTTGACTTTGACGTCTTACAATTTAGGGAATTTGGACTGAAAATTAAAATGAGTAGAACCTCGTGCCAGGGTGAAGAAGCGTTAACAAAGATAGAAGAAAACAACCCGAGCATGTGTTCTAGATATGCTTCAACTGAAATAAAACCAGTTGACAGAACTTCCATTGGGAAATTGTTGAGGACTCTAAGCGGAAGCACTATTTTAGACTTTGACGTCTTGCAATTCAGAGAGTTTGGACTGGAAATACAAACAGAATGTAGTTAGTTTCAGACCAACGATGAAAGTTCGTTTTCTACCTCTGGTGTGGGATGGCCGCTGTGTCATGGGTTTGAGCTTGACATTATGCAGGCATTTATAAAGAACTGGGTGGAGCACGATGTCCGTTTTCTATGAGCCGCGTCTGGTGGTTGTTAGTCTGATTGCACATCCAAAAAGCAACTTCGAGTGGCAAAAACACGTATAGAAATATAATTAAATGTCTTGTGTCTGGTTCTATATCCTACCTGTAAGCGGGTAGTGAAGACTTTAGTGAGCCTGTACGTATGTGTTACTTTGACTTTGATAGTACGTGTATTACGCACCATGCTGCATTATGCGCGCGTTTTCTCCAGCACATTGGCAGTGCTGTAGGATCACTGAGCATTTACCTTCGACGCACATTTTCGTACCATCACAAAAAGGATTGACAATGAAGGTTTTGAAATACCACTAGGAAAATGACTTAAAGACCTAAAAGAGCTTTATCCGAGGCTTTAATACCTCGTGGAATTTCGGATTTGAATGAAAGCGGTACAGACTGGATAGACCACAAGTGGAAATGAGGTGAATCGACGATGTCTCCTCCTATAAGGATAGTGAAAGATTTATTCAATAAACAATAATTGTGTTACATTCTCACTTTGATTATGTTCAAATATTTGTCAATTGAATAGTCTGTTGCTGCTAGCACATGTATTTATAAGTTATCATTCAGGAAACATGCATCGAACACAATATTAGGTTGATTCAAGAATGTGTAGATTACTCAGACAATACCAATTAACCAGGAGTACTTTTCATTGCAAACTTTGAAAAAATCGATAGTAAAAAGCATGATTTCATGATCAAATGTTTAGAATAAATTAAATCTCTGTCCGATCTTTATTAACTGACATACTTTTAAACTTCTTCTACCTTTCATCTGTCTTCTTCTCCCCCTCATCGTTATAACAAATATTTTTTCTTCACAATCAACCAATACTTACCATTTACGCTCGGTTTCAAATAATAACCTTTTTTGTCCGAAACCATCTACAGAACTATTAAAAAAAAGCCTATTGTGTAACTTGTTTTTCAACAAACACTTTAATTTCATGTATCACATACAAGGTTGATACATTATTTACTTTTGTTTACTTTTGGCGCTTCTATATCACAATTGACGTTTTCATTTTTGATGTTATTTAGGGATGGGATGAGGGTGGGGGTGGAAGGGGGAGGGGGGGCGGGGGGGGGGGGGGGGGTTGAGGCGGGTTGTTGGGCTTTTTGGTGATAGGGGAATTAATTATATGTTTCTTTATGATAGCTATTAAGATGGCCTCTTTGTAAAATAGCCAATGGCTAAATGAATCACCATCTATAAATAAAGTATTATTATTATTATTATTATTATTATTATTATTATTATTATTATCTTCTCCTCTTCTAATTCTTCCTTGTAGCATAGAAAACATTGCAAGAATATTGAAAAGCATGGTACATTACATTACATTGAAAACATACTTTCGAAAGTTTTAATTGTTGTTTGTATTGTAACATGTACTTATGTATATCTCATGTGAAATAAATAAAAATAAAATTTATGTCTTATTCATGTGTTTTATGGTCGTATTTTGTCTGATAGATTAACCCGGTAAGCTTATCATTTACCATGTTCAGCTCTTAAAGAATCATTCAAACAGTTATATTGTATCTTACGTTTGACCTTAAGTTTTAATTGAAATAGTTTTCATTGTTTTAAAATCGTGACTAATCAAATCCTTCAGATTTAAATACATATATGTGTTTGTTGTGCATCTCCGGTTCTGTTGCTATATTCCATTTGTTTAAAGTGTATATATTTTATATGTATGTATAGTCTTGTTAAGATAGCAACTTTTTCCGTTCTACAACACAATAAGAAATTATGGGGGGAACAGTAACCTTGTTCATGAATAAAAACCCGTTTTAAGATTTGAAAACCTTATGCCAAAAATGAGACTGATTATGAGCAATTTATCGTTGTGCATCAATGTTTTCAAAACACGTCTGCTGTAGATGCACCAAAGTGCGTCTGCATATGGGAAAGGGGTATATACTGTTTTCCGGTAGTTTTTTTGTGGGTAAAAACAATGTTGTTAATATCAACATAGCTGTAATATGTTATAAAAGAAATATAATTCGATTATGAACACGGCATTGAAGGGGCACCATGAAGACCCTCAACGTACGGAACTGTTTCGTGTTTTCATATTGATGACAATTCTGTTTTAAGAATTTAATTAAATGGCAAGTCTTTGAGGAAGAATATAAAATATCCGAATGTGCGATCTGTTTACTATTGACGATATTATTTGGTAATATAAAATAAAAAAACCATACAAAACGATGACAAGACTGAAGGTGTGGGCGATGAGGACAAAGTTTGATCAGATCACGCATTGGCCGATTATATTAAATTCTGATACAGACGACTGTGGTACCTCTCCAGAAGACGACTCTAAACGTGGACAAATTGGTCACCACGAGAAGTTAGCGTAGCAGAAAAGAGATAAATTGCTACCATTTGAAGCGTCCGAAATGTTGGTTCTATTTAATTCACTTGATGCGCAGACTTGCTCTTTTCTTTACATGCTTGTATTTATTCATTTAAACTTCGTATCCACGATGACAGGGTCTTGGACATATTAACTACTTAATTTCTTTATTGTGGATGCATAATTCGTTTGTTGTGATGGTGTCTTAAGCCAATTTCAACACTATTTCAGTTTAACCACGACGTTTCGCGGATAATTTAACAGTTATATCGGTATTATTCATCCTCAAAACCATGCAAGGGGCAATGGCATCCCCACAAACCTGGACGCCGAGGAGGAATACTATTACTACCAATTTCATCAGTTTACGTCCGTCGTCCGTAATTAATAGCTTTAAACGACGTCTAATCCAAACCCGATTAGCCTAATTTGATGTCACTTCATAGGGATTTTCCTTGTGTGTGCCCGTTCAATATACATGTAGTTCTAAGAAATTAATTCCATGCGATAAAAACACTTTGAAAATCGTCATTTCTGCAACAGAAAGTCCTATAGCTTAGATAGGTTGTGTGTAGCATTGTCTACTGGTCCTCTACCAAGATTATTGAAATCATGCGCCTGGGCTAAAGATAGGCTTCGCTACTTGGGTCACCAGTTTTACATAGATATATATATATATAAGAAATAACTTCAAATGTCTTCTTGTCTGAACCGAAAGACCTCCATGTATCACTACTGATCGTAATTGACCTCGTTGTGTTGCTTGCAGTTCCGTAAAACCGCACTCATTCATTCTCGAACAAATTGAAGGTATACAACTTTCACTCGGGTGAGTGATTAATTGCCATCTTGGCCCTCTTGTTACAAAGGTCATAGACATAACCTACAGGGATCGAACCTACATAACTATTTTTATATTAACACTTTATTTACATAAGCTCTAGGTTGTTTAATAAATTATTGCTGCGACTCGCACTTTTGTTTTTATCTGTGCGTTTCTCAAAAACAAATAAACTTCGAATGCCATTACCCACATATGCGTTTGTTGGAAATCCGTACGATTTCAGCATACTATCACGTATATGAATTGTATTAACCGAATTACAAGTATCAGTTCTTTGTACTGCCTTTTTCGTGTGTCTATTTGTAAATAGTAAGTCGTTTATCTCGGTGTGTATGCAGCCTTCCTCATTATTTATCCCCATATCTTTAATTCTGCTGTTTCTCATCCCATTTGTACATACAATTTCCACTCGATCCGTTTCCGCGCGCAAGTATTGCCCGGCATTTTTGCCATTCGTTCCACCGCCTGATAATCCTGGCTGGTCTGTAAACCTATTTTCAAAACTTTGGCGTGGACTTAGTCACTGGGTTTTTCCCGCATAATTACAACCGTCTAAATGTGGGTGAAGGATATTGTTTGACTCCTTTGGTCCTGGCGGCTTAACATAACTCGGTTTCATTTTTTCTCGGTTTGTACTTTTTCATGTATAAACTATTATAGTTCCACGGAGAAGTCATCGATATAGCTACACATGTGAATAACAACGTCCTTGTCAAAGCTGATCTCGCGTTTTCATAACAGTACTAGAGTAACCTATTAAAGGATGATATTATACTGATTTATCCCGATCCAGAAACTACTTCGAAACAAAACTGAGTAAAAAGAAAAATTACTTATTATTAACACTTATATTTTTTTCACAATATATTCTTGTCTATCCGCAAGTCTGGCTTTCCGGTATATTTGTAAAATAGTTCATGTTCTTCTCCAGACTCAGATTGTAAATTACCATTATACAATAAAGGGTTAGTTCAAATATCTTGATACTCGCTATCAAGTTTAGAGATTCGATTGCTCTCTCCGCGACTATTCTATCGAGTACCTACGACACTGTGTTTCATTTAGAGATAACTTTAATCCTCTGTATCTGATTTCCCTGAATTTTTCACAGAGCACATTGAACAAATATTCTTTAATTAACTTATATCCGCGTCAATGTTGTAGAGAAGCTAACGTCAACTCCTCTTGTGAATCGATAAAATGTGCATTATACCGCGACACAATAAAACCTGCCGTCAGGTTTTTATTAATACATTCTGGTACACTGACGACCTTTTGCATTAGACGACTTTCGAACATATCGTACAACAAGAAGCAAAAAGTCAAAACGAACAGGTCTTTCCTTTTCCAATATATTTTCATTTTTACATTGATATTTTTAAGCAGATGGCTAGAAATATCGTTTAATGATGAACGGTTCACTAAATAACCTGATATTTTTACACTACATAACTTCAAAACATCAAATACAATGAAAAACTTGCACAAATGGAAAGTGTTCTTTTTTCTGATGAAGTAGAAAACATTGTAGGAAAAGAATACACGCTCTTTACAAAGGTGTTTTAAAAAGAAGAAAATTGGGGAAGATCTAAAGATAATGTTTCTTGGCATATCTTAAAAGGTATTAAGCAGTGAATTTTAAGAGGTCACATCCCCCCGCTTTTTTTCCACCAAATCTTTAAAGTACATCTACAAAAAACACACATGGTTACTTTTTAATGATAATTCTTTCTTACACTCATTCATCTACAGCAGACCAACTTGGAGAATATTTATTTACAGATATTTCGACACGTGTAGGGCCACATCATCGGAAATGTATACCCATACAAAATCCTTTTGAAAACACCTTGTAAAATTATGGAAAGCTGTAAATACAAGTATAATAATTGGATAGAGTTAAACAAGTTATTGAAAGGGGATGAAGTATTCTGATGAGACGAGTCCTATAAGTCTGCAATTAGGAAAATATAATTATCAAGAGTGTAGAGATTTTCTCAACTTAAATGTTAGGTAAGACGATAACAAGCGTCATAGTATATTCTTTTGACGTCATCTATTTGCAGTTCGTGATATATTAACACCTACACAAATCTTACATATATATAATAGGTGTGCTTGCAAAGACAGACTTCATTTATTATGTCGGTTACTCACAGTTAAGATATAATTTATATTTTGGAAAGAAAATAATACAGTATATTTGTATAGACTATCTATATTCGTCTGTTTCAAAATAATTCTTTCAACACAACTATCTTAAACGTATCAATCTAAAATGGAAAGTATCAAAAACAATGATAAAAACAAAAAGATGTTGTTGAGGACGGCAAGTGGAAACTGTATTGTTGACTTTGACGTCTTACAATTTAGGGAATTTGGACTGAAAATTAAAATGAATAGAACCTCGTGCCAGGGTGTAGAAGCGTTAACAAAGATAGAAGAAAACAACTCGAGCATGTGTTCCAGATCTGCTTCAACTGAAATAAAACCAGTTGACAGAGCTTCCATTGGGAAATTGTTGAGGACTCTTAGCGGAAGCACTATTTTAGACTTTGACGTCTTGCAATTCAGTGAGTTTGGACTGGAAATACAAACAGAACGTAGTTAGTTTCAGACCAACGATGGAAGTTCGTTTTCTACCTCTGGTGTGGGATGGCCGCTGTGACATGGGTTTGAGCTTGACATTATGCAGGCATTTATAAAGAACTTGTTGGAGGACGATGTCAGTTTGCTACGAGCCGCGTCTGGCGGTTGTAAGTCTGATTGCATATCCAAAAAGCAATTTAGAGTGGCAAAGACACGTATTGAAATATAATTCTATTTATTGTGTCTGGTTCTATATCCTACCTGTAAGCGGATAGTGAATACTTCAGTGAGCCTGTACGTATGTGTTACTTTGATTTTGATAGTACGTGTATTAAGCACCATGCTGCATTATGCGCGCGTTGTGTCCAGCACATTGCCAGTGCTGTAGGCTCACTGAGCATTTACATTCGACGCACATTTTCGTACCATCACAAAAAACATTGACAATGAAGGTCCTGAAATACCACTAAGAAAAGGACTTCAAGACCTAAAAGAGCTTTATCCGAGGCTTTAACACCTCGTGGAATATCGGATTTGAATGAAAGCGGTACAGACTAGATAGACCACAAGTGGAAATGAGGTGAATCGACGATGTCTCCTCCTATAAGGATAGTGAAAGATTTATTCCATAAACAATAATTGTGTTACATTCTCACTTTGATTATATTCAAATAGTTGTCAATTGAATAGTCTGTTGTTGCTAGCACATGTATTTATAAGTTATCATTCAGGAAACATGCATCGAACACAATATTAGGTTGATTGCGGGTTATTAGGCTTTTTGGTGATAGAGAAATTAATTGTTTCATCATTGTATGTTTCTTTGTGAAAACTATTAAGATGGCCTCGTTGGGTGGGGGGTGGAAGGGGGGATGGGGGGGGGGGGGGGGGGGGGGGCGGGGCGGGGGGGTTTGGGTTGAGGCGGGTTGTTGGGCTTTTTGGTGATAGGGGAATTAATTATATGTTTCTTTATGATAGCTATTAAGATGGCCTCTTTGTAATAGCCAATGGCTAAATGAATCAACATCTATAAATAAAGTATTAATATTATTATTATTATTATTATTATTATTATCTTCTCCTTTTCTAATTCTTCTTTGTAGCATAGAAAACATTGCAAGAAAATTGAAAAGCGTGGTACATTACATTGAAGACATTCTTTCGAAAGTGTTAATTGTTGTTTGTATTGTAACATATACTTATGTATATCTCATGTGAAATAAATAAAAATAAAATGTATGTCTTATTCATGTGTTTTATGGTTGTATTTTGTCTGATAGATTAACCCGGTAAGCTTATCATTTACCATTTTCAGTGAATCATTCAAACAGTTATATTGTATATAATATCCGAATGTGCGATTTGTTTACTATTGACGATATAATTAGATTTATACAAGTAATTTAAAATTGAAAACAAACAAAACGATGACCATACTGGAGGTGTGGGCGATGAGGACAAAGTTCACGCATCGTCCGATTAAAAAGATAAATTATGATACAGACGACTGTGGTACCTCTGCAAAAATCGACTCTAAACGCGGACAAATTGGTCACCACGATCTGTTAGCGTAGCAGAAAGAGATAAATTGCTACCATTTGAAGCGTCCGAAATGCTGGTTCTCTTTAATCCACTTGATGCGCATACTTGCCCTTTTCGTCACAGGCTTATATCAAGTCAGTTAACCTTCGTCTAGCCACGATGACATGGTCTGGGACATATTAACTACTTAATTTCTATATTGTGGATGCATAATTCGTTTGTTTTGATGGTGTCTTGAGCTAATTTCAACACAATTTCAGTTTAATCACGACACTTCGTGGATAATTTACCAGTATCAACGGTATTATTCATCCTCAAAGTCATGCATGTGTCAATGCCATCCCGGCAAACCTAGACGCCGAGGAGGAATACCATTACTTCGATTTTGAATTTTTTCCGTCTTTTGTCCGTAAACAATAGCATAAAACGACATCTCATCCAAACCCGTTTGGCCTTTTTTGATGTTACGTCATAGGGATGTTCCTTGGGGTTGTGCCCGTTCAATATAGTTCTTATAAATCAATTCCATGCACAAATATGGTTGTCATGGCAACCGAAAAGAAAACATGTTCTTGTTTTTTTGAAATTGTTCTTGTATGAAACAGAAATGCTTAGAGCTTAGCTAATTGTTGTGTAGCATTGTCTAGTGGTCCTCTACCAAGGTTGTTGAAAATAATACTGGGATCATAATTGGACCGGCGTCACCTGTTTTTCAAAGAGCTATATATTGAAACACTTTGAAAATCGTCTTTCCTGAAACAGAAAGTCCTATAGCTTATTATAGTTTGTGTGTAGCATTGTCTAGTGGTCCTCTACCAAAAATGTTGAACTCATGCGCATGGGTAAAACATTTCCACCGCTACGGGTGTCACCTGTTTTACATAGATATATATAAAAAATAACTTTTAAAAACTTCATGTCTGAGCCGAAAACCAATACCAAGTGAATCACGGTCCGATCCTTATAAACTCACATACTTTTAAACTCCTCTTCTTTTCATATTTCTTCTTCTGCATCATCATTATCTTCTCTCCTTCTAATTCTTCTTTGTAGCATTGCAAGAATATTGAAATGCATGGTACATTACATTTTCGAAATAAAAGACTTATACGAAAGTTTTAATTGTTGTTTGTATTGTATCGTTACATGTACGTATGTTTATCTCATGTGAAATAAATTAAAATAAAATGTATGTCTTTAATCTTAAAATGGATTTTTATTCATAAAAGGTTTACTGTTCCCCCATAAGTTCTTAATTCTTCATTCGTGTGTTTTATAGTTGTATTTTGTCTGATAGATTAACCCGGTAAGCTTATCATTTACCATTTTCAGCTCTTAAAGTGAATCATTCAAACAGTTATATTGTATCTTACGTTTGACCTTAAGTTTTAATTAAAATATTGTTCATTATTTTAAAATCGTGACTTCACAATTGTGACACAGCCAGTCCCTTTGATGTAAACAAACGTGTTTCTCAGTCGATGTATTTTTTTTTACATATAATCAAAACCTTCAGATTTAACTACAAAGATGTTTTCGTTTTGCAATCGGAACAATTGCTAAATTCCATTTGTTTATAGTGTATATATGTTTATATGTATGTGTGTAGTCTTGTTAAGATAGCAACATTGTCCGCACTACAACAAATTAAGAACTTATCGGTAACAGTAAACCGTTTATAAATAAAAATTCATTTTAAGATTTAAGTTAAAAATATTATGGCAAAAAGAAGACATTACTGATTATGAGCAATTTCTCGTTTTGCATCAATGTTTTCAAACATAGTCTTCTGCATATGCACCAAAGGGCGCCTGCATATAGGAAATGTGTATATACTGTTTTCCGGTAGGTTTTCTTTTTGTAAGATACCCTGAATAACATTGTTGTTAATATCAACATAGCTGTAATATGTTATAAAAGAAATATAATTCGATTATGAACACGGCGTTGATGAGGCACCATGAAAACCCTCAATGTACGGAACTGGTCCGTGTTTTCATAGCAATGACAATTCTGTTTTAAGAATTTAATTAAATCGCTAGTTTTGAGGAAGAATATAAATATCCGAATATGCGATCCGTTTACAATTGACGATATTATTTGGTTTATACAAGTAATACAAAATTGAAAACATACAAAACGATGACCAGACTGAAAGTGTGGGCGATGAGGACAAAGTTCACGCATTTGCCGATTATATTAAATTATGATACAGACGACTGTGGTATCTTTGCAAAAGACGACTCTAAACGCAGACAAATTGGTCACCACGAGCAGTTAGAAAGCAGAAAAGATATAAATTGCTACCATTTGAAGCGTCCGAAATGTTCCAATTTCTCCCGAAACCTTGGTAAATAAGATAAAATGTCGTTAATGATTGATTAGGTAATTATATTGTTTAAAAATGTATGTTTGTAACAGCGTAAATTCAATTCAAATATATGTATGTAAAGAACTTATTAAAAAGAAAAAGAAAAATGTCTGCTTTTTCTTAAACAATGTGACAGTTTGAAAGTTCACCCTTTTTTACGATGATTTTTTAAATATCATATTAACATTGTACGAAACTTTAAATGAACAATGATATTTTGAGAAATAATGCAGGAAATGTCAAAATAGCAGATAATCTCTAATTTTCTTTGACTTTTTATGTATATATAACTTGTCCATGACTATAACTGAATAATCAAATATTAGAAGAAACATTACAGGAAGTGTAGTTATTAATAGTAAATTTAAGGCCTGTCTGCTTTTTTTTTTTTAACAAAGTGTCCTTTAAGGTATTGTCATGTCCTCCATAAATGTCAGGATGTTTTGTAATATGATTCTGAATAAATAAAATATTTTCAAATATGATTTTTCATTATTTCTCCCTATCTCAAACAAACAGAACTTTATATGTCCGGTTGACATTATATCGTAAATTAAACCTTAAAATTATACCTTAAACCTTAAAAAATAGTTCAGATAAACATCGTTAATCGCTTTCATAATGTTTTCCGGAGTTAAGACCACAATAGTAGAATGATAATTTCATCGAAAACAAATATATATTAAAAACAAGAGGGCCATGAGGCCCTGGAATCGCTAATGGGCTATTTAAGACATAACTCTCTCATGCTCAAGCCAAACATGTGGCTTCCAGAGTGTTAACAAGATTTTCCTTCAATTTGGTCTAGTGACCTAGTTTTTGACATGACATGACCCATATTCGAACTTGGCCTGATATCATCAGGACAAACTTTCTGATAAAGTTTCAACATGCTCAAGTTTAAAATGCGGCTTCAAGAGTGTTAACGAGATTTTCCTTAAATTTGGCCTAGTGACCTAGTTTTTGACCCGACATGACTCATATTCGAACTTGGCCTAGCTATTACTTAGACAAATATTCTGACAGTTTCAACATGCTCAAGCCAGAAATGTGGCTTCTAGAGTGTAATCAAGATTTTCCTTAAATTTGGCCTAGTGACCTAGTTTTTGACCGGACATGACCCATATTCGAACTTGGCCTAGATATCAAAAGACAAACTTTCTAATAAAGTTTCAATATGCTCAAGCCAAAAATGCGGCTTCAGGAGTGTTAACAAGATTTTCCTTAAATTCGAACTTGGCCTAGATATCACTAAGACAAACATTCTGACAAAGTTTCAACATGGTCGAGTTTAAAATGTGGCTTCCAGAGTGTTAACAAGATATTCCTTCAATTTGACCTAGTGACCTAGCTTTTGACCCAACATGACCTATTTTCGAACTTGGCCTAGACATCACTAAGACAAACATTCTGACAAAGTTTCAACATGCTCAAGCCAAAAATGCGGCTTCAGGAGTGTTAACAAGATTTTCTTTAAATTTGGCCTAGTGACCTACTTTTTGACCGGACATGACCCATATTCGAACTTGGCCTAGATATCACTATGACAAACATTCTGACAAAGTTTCAATATGCTCAAGCCAAAAATGCGGCTTCAGTAGTGTTAACAAGATTTTCCTTAAATTTGACCTAGTGACCTAGCTTTTGACCCGACATGACCTATTTTCGAACTTGGCCTAGATATCACTAAGACAAACATTCTGACAAAGTTTCAACATGCTCAAGCCAAAAATGCGGCTTCAGGAGTGTTAATAAGATTTCCCTTAAATTTGACCTAGTGACCTAGCTTTTGACCCGACATAACCTATTTTCGAACTTGGCCTAGATATCACTAAGACAAACATTATGACAAAGTTTCAAAATGCGGCTTCAGGAGTGTTAACAAGATTTTCCTTAAATTTGATTTTGACCCCACATGACCCAGTTTCGAACTTGGCCTAGAGTTGATCGAGATATATGTTCTGATAAACTTTTATAAAGATTGGATGCAAAATGTTGCCTCTAGTGGATTAACAAGCAAATGTTGACGACGGACGACGAACGACGGACAAAAGGCGATCACAATAACTCACCTTGAGCACTACGTGCTCTGGTGAGCTAAAAAGGTATCTGGTGTATTCGGCCTACTATTTTTTGGTATGTCGATCAACGAGATATAGTTACACATAATAACTGTTACAGTATTATATTAAGTTCAAAGGTGGATAATGATTGATTATGTAACTTGTTTGATTAAGTAATTATATTGATTACATGAAATAAATGTATGTTTGAAACAACGTATTCAAAACAGATTCAATTGAATTATTAACTATATATTATTCTTAATATTCAATAGTTTTATTATTTTAATTAAAATGCAATTTTATGTAAATAACTTTAAAATACAGGAAAAAAATAATATATAATAAAGATTATAAAAAAGGTATTGAAATATGTTATAATTTTCTTTTTACACTTTTTAAGGTTGGCACCACATAATCAATTCAAAGGTAGCGGGATCTGGCATGGGCTTTAACCCTTTCCCTTATATAGACGCTTTCTGACGCCTCTGCAGCAGACGGCTATTTGAAAACATAGTGACAAAAGAAGAAATTGCACAAAACGTGCAATTTCTCCTTTTGACACAATGTTTTCCACTTTTAGTCATAGGTTATCCATTCAATTATAGAGATTTTCTATTTTTTGATAATATACGTTCAAAGTCGTCTGCTGCAGCATTGTCGTATGAGTGAAGGGGTTAACGGGATTGTGAAAAATCTGATCAAGAGAGGGAATGAAACTAGTATGCTTACCAACCCTCCAGATTCAATCGTGAGTCTCACGATTTGAATAGGGTAACCCCACCCCACGGTCGTGAGGTAAAAACTCACGATTTTCAAAATTTAAAAAAAAAAAAAAAAAAAAAAAATGTTTTTATATATTTTTAAATTTTTAAATCATGAAGATATGAATGTACTGAAAATTACTACAACCATTTTTTTGTAACATCCACTTCTAAACAAATTGTCACTGATTAAAGGCCCTTTCTTTCAACAAGTTCAAAACAATGTGTGTCTGTCAACTGAATGATTTCTCCCTGTGTCATTAGATTAACCAGGGACACTATATTACGTAATATAGTGTCCCTGGATTAACAAAGATTCCATTGGTACTCAGTATTTCATTCAAAAGTATAGACTAGTAGGTCTTATATAAATGTGGTTAAGATTTTTCTTTAAAAGTCATTGACACAACAGACAACTTGCTTGATTTAAGGTTTTTGTGGCGATTGGTTGACAATCGCCACAGTGCTACCAAAACAACAACAACGAAAAAAAAATTATATAGTCGTATTTGAACAATCGGTTGGATATTTCTGCAAAGGCAATTTACTCACTTCCGTTAAACCGCCATATATATATATAGTTCCATCAGTGATGCAGGCACACGATTAATAATGATAATGTTAGTGCTACTTTGATACCGGATTGGTACTAATATTTGAGATTTATCGAGAAAATATCTAAATAGAGTTAAACTATTTACATATTATCTTTCTTCATGTTTGGGCAGATAATAAATATCATCGGGCGTCTTGGGTACGCTATGCAGAGTATCATGATACTCCTGTGCCTCGTTTTATTTTTACTGTAGTCAACCGTAACCTTTTGACCTTTAACCTGATTCGGCAGGAGTTGGTTGTACTCTGATTATCTTCGTCATGATTTGGCAGATAATAAATATCATTGCGCGTTCTGCCTTGCAAATAACGACAACTCTGGTGATACTCAAATCTGGAAATTCCAAAAGGTTCTATAAATAGCTCGCGAGACCAAAAACCAGAAAAGCTTGTAAATCTCAATATTATAAACGCTTTATTTTGTACTTGTTTAAATATATGAAAGCGTCTAGATAATAAGACTGGTTTACAAAGGTTTAAAGGACACACGATGGCAGTGTGTACACACGTTATGTATACACGTCTGCACGTTCTAGAGTCAATTAGCAATCAATGCTGACAGTGTAGCCTAATTGAGTTTGAAGATCTAGCATTATAATATATGCCTATATTTTCATAAATTAAACAGTTTGGCAAATAGTGAAATTGTGCTTTTGGAGCATGTTTTGTGTTTGTTTTTGCACTCACATTATTCGAAGCAGTTTAACAACCTCAGAGACATATAAATACACTGTGACAACCCTCAATCATGCAATGTGAAGGGACTAAATTGAACAGACCTGTTTAATATCGGACATAATTGAAACAAACACCAAACTAATGGATACTGTTTTCTCTCCTTTCTTTAGTCATTTCTAAAGTGTAAAATATATTTTATCTTAATATGGCCTAACGACCTGGTGATAAACATGTGATTACCCAAACAATTTAGATTACAAATAGTCATTCTAATGAGCTAAAACGGTAGTCTATCGAATACCAACTAGATTTTTCATAACTTTGGAATGGCCTAATCATGCTTACCAACCCTCCAGATTCAATCGTGAGTCTCACGATTTGAAGGGCGTAACCCCACTCCCACGATCGTGAGGGAGAAACTCACGATTTTCGAAAATTCGAAAATTTAAAAAAAAATAAAAAAAAAAATTTTTTTTTTTTTTTTTCTTTTTTTAAAATCAAATCATGAGGATAAATGTACTGAAAATTACTACAATCATTTTCTAACATCAACTTTTTAACATATTGTCACTGATAAAAGGCCCTTTCTTTCAACAAGTTCAAAACAATGTGTGTAGCTCAACTAAATGATTAATACATGTATGTATATTTCTTCTCCATGTGTCTTTATTCCATTGGTACCCGTGTTTTTCATTCAAAAGTATGTCTATAAATTAAAATGTTGTTAATATATATTAAATATTGAAAGTATTGTACATGTATCCCTGCATAGTTATCTAAATTCCGTTCTATTGTGAACATTTCTACTGTTAAATTCATGGCGCTGAAAATCTCCCCCTTCAAACCCCAATCCCCCACTTTGAGATTATGAAACTCCCCCTTGAGGATGAGAAAAGGTTGGTAAGCATGCCTAATTTTGAACACATCATGACCAATTTCAGAACGTAACTAAATAATCACCAAGACAACATTCTGGCAAACTAACATTATTCTACTGTCAAAAGATGCAGGGTTGATACATTCTCAAATATACCCGCACCAGAGTCATCGCAAGCCCTACACCGATATACTGCTTGTTACTTTGCAGGATTTTCCATACGATCGCCACTACAGTGCCATTGGCGCTTTGATTTTAATATAATATCAATGCATGAATTTGAAAACATACAGTTGAAAATATTCTGTTAAATAGAAAACATTCTCAAAATGAGTCTATTTTATTCTTTTCCTATAAATATTGAAAGTATTGTCTCCTGCATAGTTATCTAAATTCCGTTCTATCGTGATAATTTCTACTGTTAAATTCATCGCACTGAAAATCTCCCCCTTCAAAACCCAATCTCCATCTTTGAGATCATGAAACTCCCCCTTGAGAATGAAAAAAGGTTGGTAAGCATGATTAATTTAATTTACTACAAGGAGTGCACTGTAAATAAATAGCTTATTAGTAAGACATATACAATAATACATTATTCTTTGAACAAGTTGAAAGAGGACCACCAAAGGAACATTCCTTTGAAGTTTGGTTGATAGCTGCCTAAAGGTTTAAAAGATGTCGTTTGATTTTTATGATGCTGCCTTGTGGCTATCTTTTTTAACCAATCAATATAGCTTGAACAAATCATGTAGTTTGTCACTGAGAATTCTGCTAAATCATCTTGAAATCAGACAAAACTTTCATCAGAATGGAATTATATATTTTTGTCATTTTTGCCCTTTCTGATGCAGCCTGACTGCCATGTTTTTCAACCAACCAATGAATATGGCTTGAGCAAGTTTTGTAGTCACTTGAGGAACATTTCTATCAAATTATCTTGAATTCGGACAAACTGATTCAGAAGTGAATAAATAAAGTCATGAAGAAAAAAAACTTGAGTAAATTATCAGTTTTATTTTTAAACGATAATCAGGATTACATTTACAATGATAAATTCAAACATTGAAACAAAGTCAAACCTTCATCAAACATTATCTGGAATAATTACGACTGCATATTTATTCTAAAACAGTTCAAGGTGAATATAATTTGTTTGTTTGCATGGTGATTTATGCTGCTTTCAACAATTATATCACATTGTTTCCTCGATTAGTAACCACTACTACTGATTCAATGATCCTGCCACTGGCGAGTTATTCGTAATGCTTACACCACAATATTGATCTCCAAACAAAGGAATGCCATAACAACCATTTTTGAAGGTGCAATAAAAACATTTCCCACATATAATAAATCTGCAGTAAATGACTTAATAAACACCAATAAAATTCTCTACAAATTAATGTGTATTTATTGAATACAGTTCAAAACATTGTGACAAAAGGAGAAATTGCTCATGATGAGCAATTTCTCCTTTTGCCACAATGTTTTCAATAGTCTTCTGTGCAGATGTGTCAAAATGCCTCTATAAGTGTCTATAAGTGGGTAAAGGTTAACCCTTTCCCTCATACGAAAAATTCTGCAGCAGACGACTTTGAACATAGTTTGTCAAAAACTAGAAAATCTCTATAACTGAATGGATAACCTATGACTAAAAGTGGAAAACATTGTGTCAAAAAGAGAAATTGCACATTTTGTGCAATTTCTTCTTTTGTCACCATGTTTTCAAAAAGCCGTCTGCTGCAGAGGCGTCAGAAAGCGTCTATATGAGGGAAAGGGTTAAATATGACCAAAGTTGTCATGCTGGACATGTTGCCCTTGGACATTTTAACTGTTGCAGTTTGAATACTATTCAGGTCACTTTACATAGAAATATATGAGCAGTGCTCTACAAAAACCAATCAAAGGGAACTTGCAAACAGTGTTGATCCAGATCGCACTGCATATCCAGTCTGATCTGGCTCTGCACTGTACACTAATAAAGCACAGAATTGTTGAAGAAGCCTCATATATAAAGTGAAAATCTGAATCATCATGCAAGGCTGTACAAATAGATCTTTTATCTACTTTTGTCATAAATAAACTAGAATTTGTGGGTAAACTAAAATTGGTTTTCCTGAAGCATAGCTCGTAAATTATTAACTGTCCAGTCAGTCACCTGACTGCAACAAACAGTCCAATGTGCAGGAGGAATAGTTAGTTAATTTGTATGTTAAAAATAGTCTTTAATGCCACTTTCAACTTTTTTCATGTCATTTCCTGGGTAAGTTACCAGTACTACTGGACCTTTTATCCTGACACCAGCGAGTCAGTTGTAACGCTTACCCATCAATACTGAGTGCCAGTGACGGAAACACATTACTATCATTTTTAAAGTCTTTAGAGGAATAGTTAGTGATTGACCATGATTCAGTAATTTAGAATATATTTTTTCCTATTTATTATTCTGCGACTGTTCACATTGATTACTCTCTGGCTGCAAACCCTTGCTAATAAGGAAAGCATCTGGTTTGGGATCTCGTCCCAGGAAGTTACGCAACATTTCAGCAGCATCCTGAAAGAGATTAAAAAAACAAGTTAACCCTTTCCAACATACAGCTGCTTTCTGACACCTCAACAGCAGAGGACCTATTAACCCTTTCCCTCATATAAACGCTTTCGGACGCCTCTGCAGCAGACGGCTTTTTGAAAACATAGTGACAAAAGAAGAAATTGCACAGAACGTGCAATTTCTCCTTTTGCCACAATGTTTTCCACTTTTAGTCATGTTATCCATTCAATTATGGAGATTTTGACAAAATACGTTCAAAGTCGTCTGCTGCAGAATTGTCGTATGAGGGAAAGGGTTAAAACATTGTTGCAAATGGAGAAATTGCTCATAATGACCAATTTCTACTTTTGTAACAATGTTTTCAACTCTATTTAATAATTATTATTTTATTTATAGATTTTCTATATCTTTTCAAAGTCATCTGCTTCAGATTTGTTGTATGTAGGAAAGGATTAATTTCTTGAATTGATATCCAAAAACAAAAGAAAGAAAATGCATAGACTTCCCAAAAACCAATATTCCATCGGACTTTGGCATGGAGATAACAAACAAAAGAGCCATGAGGCCCAAAATGCTCACCTGAGAATGTGCTATTTAAGACTAAGTAAGAGAATGAATGAACTAGAATTGTTTTTGCAAAAAACAGATGTCTCCCCTCAAATATCTGTCAAAATCTCTCAAAACATTCCAACCTATAAATTTGGGACAGACAGACAGACAGTCGAGACATGGGTTCTGCACATCGCCTTGATGAGGTGAACATTTGACCCAAGTTTCATGAAAATCCTTCAAGCCGTCTCGGAGATATGGAGCGGACACGAAATAAAGCCTCAAACCTTTGACCTTCAAGTGTGACCTTGACCGTGACCCTATATTGTCGAGACGCGGGTTCTGCACGTCGCCTTGATGAGGTGAACATGTGACCCAAGTTTCATGAAAATCCTTCAAGCCGTCTGGGAGATATGGAGCGGACACGAAATAAAGCCTCAAACCTTTGACCTTCAAGTGTGACCTTGACCTTGACCCTATATTGTCGAGACGCGGGTTCTGCACGTCGCCTTGATGAGGTGAACATGTGAGCCAAGTTTCATGAAAATCCTTCAAGCCGTCTTGGAGATATGGAGCGGACACGATTTCGGACAGACGGACAGACAGACAGACAGACAGACGCCCAGGACAAAAACAATATATCTCCCCTGTATACAGGGGGAGACATAATGAATGTATATTGTTTTATGGCGCATCGACAGCTAAGGTCATTTAGCGCGCAATTAAATTTAATTATTCATGATCCCTAGGTAAACAAACCAGTACTAGGCTAGAAAATGTGCCTTGCCCAAGTGCACTCCACCATGACCGTAGTGCCGCGACTGGGGATCGAACCCGGGACACCCGGTTTCGAAATCCCCGACGCTAACCACTCGACCACAGCGGATTCCATCTCAGTGAGAGAACAATCATTACAAGACATAACAATTGATCGCAGACGACTTTCAAAATCAATGTGGCAGAAGAAGTTATTCATAATGAGCAATTTGTCTTTTTGGCACAATGGTTTTAAATCGGGCCTATACTTTTGGACTGGAAGATTCTTAAAGGTTTTATTATATATCATATGAGGAAAACAAGTCCTATTCTCTGGCGGCCATGTTTTTCAATGGATCAGAATAATTTGAACAAACTTGGTTGAGGGTAATGAAAGGTTGATTGATTGATTGATTGATTGATTGATTGGGGTTTAACGCCGTTTTCAACCATTTTTCAGTCATATCACGGCGGCCAGTTCAACTACTCATGTGTGTCCTGGTTTTCTCATACCAGTACTCCACACAACATACTTTCAAGCAACTGGCTGCTTTTCCACATAGACCGTTAGCACATTGGTGAAAGACTTTTGTCAATCGTTAGAAAGAATGTTAACCGAGCTGGGATTCAAACTCATAACCCCTCGATTGACAGCCTGCGTCGCTACGGACGGGTAATAAAAGGAACATTTGTGCCAAATTATTTTCAAATCAGGACTATGGTTTTTGGACTATAAGATTTTTGAAGTTTTTACTATATATACCGGTATACCATATATGGAAAACCAGCCCTGACCCCTGATAAATTATCTTCAAATCCGGCCACAACTTTGGACAAAAAGATTTTTAAAGTTTTGGATTTTTTCCCCCTTATTGATAACGCAGCGACCAAAATTGTGAGTTTTATTTAATCATTTGAACAAATTCTAAAAAGGACCACCAAAGGAACATTCCTGTGAAGTTTAACTGCAATGGACACCGTGATTTAAGAGATGTTGTTTTAAAGAAATTGTTGCATATGCAAGACAGACAAAAAGCGATTACACCTTTCCTCATATTGAGAAATATTCCATTTCAGGTACAATAAGTAGTTTATATATTTATTATGAAAATTGTGCTACTAGTAAATCAAGATATCTCAGTAAAATTGAGGGCTTAAATTTTAGTTACGAGGTAAGGTTAAAGTTTTGTGATGACACAGATGATGCCAAGGGTATCACAATACCCCGACTTTTTAACTTCGAAAATTAGACGAGCTAAAAATGAAAATTAATTTTCAGATAGAATCAGAACAATTTGTATATTTGTAAGCATTTTCTTCTTTTGCTTGCATTGCTTTAAGTAGATGTCTACGCTTAGATGCCAGAATATGTGTCAATAAAGGATAAGCATTTCTATTTTAACTTACAATTGATGTCTACACTTAGATGCTAGAATATGTGTCAATAAAGAATAAACATCTCTATAATAACTTACAATTGAACCTCCAGGTTGAAGAATGTACTTTCTGTAGTCAGCTCCAGTTGACGGGTTCATCACACCCTCCTTTTTAAATCTTGAAGCAAACATATCCATACAAAATACTTCACTCCACTGGAAAACACAAGACAATAGAAACATCATGGCCCTTTATCTCTCTAATGATTTAACAGAACTTCAATGTTCTTACTGTATACATATATATACCAAATTGTTTTCAAATCAGTCTGGTACTTTTAAACAAGGAGAATTTTAAAGTTGTCACTCTATACATATAAAGGAAAAAAGCCAGGCACTCTTTTTTCAAATTATCAGAATAATTAGAACAATATCTTAGAAAAGGGTCAAAGATCTTTTTTCAAATTCTGTTACACCTTTTATACAAGGAGATTTTTTACTATAAACATATAAGGACAACGCACCCAGCCCCCTGGTGGCCATTTTTTTTTAAACATAACAGAATAATTTGCACAATCTTGGTAGAGGTTTGACTCAGGCACATTTGTGCCAAATTATTTTTAAAATGGGCCCATAGTTTTATACAAGAATATTGGTAAAAATTATATACATGTAATAAAGACAAACCCTAACTTGGAATTATTTTCAAATTAGTCAATTTCTTTTGGACAAGAAGATTTTTAAACATTTTATTTCATAATGTACTTAGAGAAAAACAAGCTCCACCCTCTGGCAGCCATGTTTTTCAACAGATTCAAATAGTTTGAACAATCTTGGTTAAAGGTTAATAAAGGAACATTTGTGCTAAATTATTTTAAAATCAGGCAAGAACTTTTGGACCGGTTTTGAAAACAGAACAAAACAAGAATGCTTCGGAGCCACATCACTCGTCTGAGTTATGTGACTTGGTATATACATGTACATGCATATTGATCCGTGGAACATGTGTACCAAGTTATATTTAAAAATGTTGAACAGATTTTGAGTTAAGGGATAAGGTTAAGGATGTGTGTCGACGCTGACGATGACACCAAGGGTATCACAATAGCCAGACTTTTTTTCTTTGAAAAACAGACAAGCTAAAAATTATGTTGCCATTATTTGAACACCTTTGAAAGAGAACCACCCTAGAAACATTTCTGTGAAATTATTGTGAATTTGGTCAACTGGTTAAGACACCAAACTTTGATTTATTATAAATGAAAAACACCAGTTTAGGTTTGGTAATTGTTGTTGTTGTATAGGGGTTTTACCCAATAATTTCAGCTAAATCACGGTGACAGTTCTCTTATTCATGATCCCTGCGTAAACAAACCAGTTCTAGGCTAGGAAATATGCACTCCACCATAACTGTCGCAACTGGGGACTGAGCCCGGGACGCCTGGTTTCAAATCCCCAACACTAACCACTAGGCCATGGCAGATTCCTCTTAGGTATTGAAGACAATTTATCTAATTTAATCAGATTTGTTTACCACCTGATTGCTACCATCTTCAATAACGTTTAACCCTTTCCCACATACAACATATCTGCAGCAGACAACTTTGAAAACAATTAGAATTCTTTGAGAAAATTACTGAAAAGAGTTAAAAACGTTGCGGCAAAAGGAGAAATTGCTTGTTTTGAGCAATTTTTTCCTTTTGTCAACATGTTTTCTGCTGCATATGCGTTAAAAAGCGTTTATAGGTGGGAAAACTGATTTGTTTTCTCTTCATTTAACCCTCTACAGATGCTTTGCGATAATCAAAATGGTTTGGAACACATTGTAGGTTTGCACCTTTGTAACATTTCTACAGAATTATCTTGAAATCTGATAACCTTTTACAGATAAGAAGAATTGCAACCTTTGGTCAAATGGGCCCTTATCTGATGCCACCTGGCCACCATGTTTTTCAACAAATCAATATGACTAGAACAGGTTCTGTAGAGGGTCAAATAAGGAACATATCTGTCAAATTATCTTGGAATCAGACAAGCATATTAGAGAAGAAGAATTTAAAGTTGTGGCATTTTCCCCCTTTCTAATGATGCAGTAAACAAAAATCTGCATAGAATTTGAATATGTTAACAATTTTGACAGAGGACCAACAACCAATTATTATTTCCCCTAAAAACTAGTAGTGGACCAAGAAAGTAAAGTAAAATAAATCCTACAAACTTTTCCTTAATAACCTACTTTAGTCAAATCTGCATCAAAGGACTTTAAAAAACATTGTTGGAAAAGGCATGACAGCTTGTTTTTCAGCAAATATTTAAACCCCATCTTAAAATGACTATGTTCAGATATCTGATTCTCTTCTTCATTGGGTATGAATAAAGGTCTATAATATGAGGATACTCTTCATTTACCTCGACTTGTTTGATGACAATGGGTTCATGAATTAATTTTAGGGATGGCAACGAATATTCGAATATTCGATTGTATGGTCAAATATTCGAATACTATATCATGATTCGAATATTCGATAAAAAAAAGTATTTATAAAATATTTATATATTTAAATGAAATTGACGATACTTGAAATATTTACCCATGCTTAAAAAACTGAAAGTAAAGGGTTACCGATGGTCAATGTTACGCGTACTGTATAATGTGTCAATACTGTAGATAACATGTCAAACTGATAATCCTTGCTTTGGGCTATTAAACTGATCGATACAATACTGATGGTTTCGTTCCAAAACTCCGTAACTTCAACTTAGATAGCATGTAGTTACGTTTTTATTCAATTATATAACAATCACACAAATCCGTCAGTTTGGCTGTGCAATTATCCGATTACATATTTATGTTTTTCAGCAATTCGGTACTGGGAATATTTCGTGCCCATTTTCAACAGTATTTCAATTAAAAAACAGCAAGAGAAAGGTTTAATTGCTCCTAATGGGCAGTGCCACATTTCTACTCAAATAACGACATCCACATCATGTTTTGAAAATATTTGATAATTGGGAAAATTTCATGTCCTTTTCAACAGTATTTCAGTTGTATACATGTACATGGTAATCAGAACTACATGTTTCATACAAAAATACATTAAGCAAGTGATCAATTATTTAAAATCTGAGCACTTTACTGACGAATTTTTCACTAAAATTGTTTTCTTTCAAATTCACGGGCTGAAAGATCATGTAAATGCAAGTCCTCGAACTTGAACAAAATAAGACAACAGTAAGATCACTTTACCGCAAACAACGTATTTATATACTTTTTTTGGCGAAGCATGTACAAATGGGTCGAATATTCGAATATTCAAATATTCGAATACTTTGTGATCGAATATTCGAATACTAATTTTGGTATTTGTTGCCATCCCTAATTAATTTATAGATAAATCAAAATCCTGATTTAAGTTTTAAGACTAATGGCCTTCTCCACGAAGTTCTTTCAACTGACCATTCAATCAATTCAGTTCCTTCAGAAGGCCGTCAGACAGAAAGCTTGAATACAGAGTTTATATTCTATTTATTTACCATGTAACCATAGTATTGAGCATCATACCCCCCTGCCAGATGTCCAAAGGAGGCAGGCATGTTTGTACCCTCAGTGGATGGGAATCCCAACAATTCCTGTGATAGCTGACAATACACAGCAGCAGTATCAGCCTAAAAAAGATAAACAATCCGTTAATGGTCTAAGGGAGATAACCCCTGTGGCCTTATTAGTTTATGTTTGCTTGGATACTCTTTAGTGTAGAATTTGGCGGTTAAATAAAAGCTTATGTTTCAGCAATGTCTTAGTGATATTAATTTGATCCCAGCTTTATCACAATTAACCTTTTCTTAGGCAGCCACTCCAGGGAGTCGCAGTTTAGCTGCTGAAGACAGGTGGCTTCTTAACCCTTTCCCACATATAGACGCTTTCTGACGCGTTTGCAGCAGAAGGTATTTTGAAAACATTGCAACAAAATAAGAAATTGCTCAAATCAAGCAATTTCTCCTTTTGTCACCTTTTGTTTTCAACTGTGTTCAATTATTCTACTTTCATTTAAAGGGAGTTTCCATTTGATTTTGGGGTATGGTTTCAAAGTTGTATGCCGCAGATTTGTTTTATATGAGGGGAACGGGTTGATACATGTAAAATATGTAAAAAAGTGGATTTTCATTGACCTTTAACTGGCTTCTTAACCCTTCCCACATAAAACAAATCTGCAGCAGACGACTTTGAAAACATGGGTGACTAAAATCTGAAAAATCACCATAAAAGACAGCTTAATTGTTAAATAAAGTTGAAAACATTGTGGCCAAAGGAGTACTTGCTCACCATGAGCAATTTCACCTTTGGCCACAATGCTTTCAAAAGACTTCTGCTGCTATTGCGTCAAAATGCGTCTATAAGTGGGAAAGGCTTAATACAAGTCAAAATATGTAAAAAAAAAAAATCATTGACTTTCAACTGGCTTCTTAACCTTTTCCCACATACAACAAATCTGAAGCAAAAGTATGGAAAATCTGTTAATTGACAGTATTATTTTTAAATAGAGATAAAAACATTGCGGCTAAAAGAAGAAATTGCTGTTTTCCTTTTCTGGCAACTATTGTTTTCAGCAGATCAGAGCAATTTGAACAGTCTTAGTACAGGAACATTTGTGCCAAATTATTTTCAAACAAGAGGGCCATGATGGCCCTGGAATCGCTCACCTGATTTTTTTTTTCACTTTAGCTATATAAGCCCCGCCATCTGGCGGACATAGTTTCCGACCAATCGACTTGGCTTGAAGGAATCTGATAGAGGGTCACCCTAGGAACATTTCTACAAAATTATTTGAAAATCGGCCTGACACTTTTGGAGGAGAAGATTTTTAAAGTTTTCACTATAGCCATAAAAGGCAAAATAGCCCCGACCCCTTGTGGCCATGTTTTTTGACCAATCAACATGGCTTGAAGGAATCTGATAGAGGGTCATCCAAGGAACATTTCTACAAAATTATTTGAAAATCGGCCTGACACTTTTGGAGAAGAAGATTTTTTAAGTTTGCACTATAGCTATATACGGCAAAATAGCCCCCCCCCCCCCCCCTGGCGGCCATAATTTTTGACCAATCAACATGGCTTAAAGGAATCTGATAGAGGGTCATCCAAGGAACATTTCTACAAAATTATTTGAAAATCAGCCTGACACTTTTGGAGGAGAAGATTTTTTAAGTTTTCACTATAGCCGTAATTAAGGCAAAAAAGCCCCGCCCCCCCTGGCGGCCATGTTTTTAGACCAATCAACATGGCTTCAAGGAATCTGATAGAGAGTCACCCAAGGAACATTTCTACAAAATAAGTTCAAAATCTGCCAACCAATTTGGGAGGAGAAGAATTTTGAAGTTTTTTTCGTTTCGTTGCCATGGAAACCAGAATTCTGCATGGATCCCAATAATTTGAAGGAATTCTGGTGAGGTCATTGAGAGGATGCTTTCTGTGAAGTTTCATCCCAATTGACCCACTGGTTACTGAGCAGAAGATGTTGAAGATTTTTTAAGTTTTCACTATAACCATAAAAGGCAAAATAGCCCCGCCCCCTGGCGGCCATGTTTTTCAACCAATCAACATGGCTTGAAGGAATCTGATAGAGGGTCACCCAAGGAACATTTCTACAAAATTATTTGAAAATTGGCCTGACACTTTTGGAGGAGAAGATTTTTTAAGTTTGCACTATAGCCATATAAGGCAAAATAGCCCTCCCCCCCCCTGGCGGCCATGTTTTTCAACCAATCAACATGGCTTGAAGGAATCTGATAGAGGGTCACCCAAGGATCATTTCTACAAAATAATTTGAAAATCGGCCTGACACTTTCGGAGGAGAAGATTTTTTAAGAATTTTGAAGTTTTTTTCATTTCGTTGCCATGGAAACCAGAATTCTGCATGGATCCCAAAAATTTTAAGGAATTCTGGTGAGGACATTGAGAGGATGCTTTCTGTGAAGTTTCATCCCAGTTGACCCACCGGTTACAGAGGAGAAAATGTTGACGGACGACGGACAACGGACGCCGGACATAGGGCGATCACAATAACTCACCCTGAGCACTTCGTGCACAGGTGAGCTAAAAAGGCCAGTACTTTTGGCCAAGAAGGTTTTTAAGGTTTTTACTAGAGGCCATCTTCTCTAGGGTATGTCTGTTATTTGCAGGTGGAAATATTCATAGCCCTTGATATGGAGAAGTACACTGATCTCTACTGCACAATACATCTCTCATTACCAAACTAAACTGTCTATATATACTGTACATACTCTAAACAATAGTCTCACTAAGACACTAATTCATCTCTCATTAACAAACTAAACTGTCTATATATACTGTACATACTCCAAACAATTGTCTCACTAAACTGTCTATATATACTGTACATACTCCAAACACACTAATTCATATCTCATTAACAAACTAAACTGTCTATATATACTGTACATACTCCAAACAATTGTCTCACTAAGACACTAATTCATCTCTCATTACCAAACTAAACTGTCTATATATACTGTACATACTCCAAACAATTGTCTAACTAAGACACTTATTCATCTCTCATTACCAAACTAAACTGTCTATATATACTGTACATACTCCAAACAATTGTCTAACTAAGACACTAATTCATCTCTCATTACCAAACTAAACTGTCTATATATACTGTACATACTCCAAACAATAGTCTCACTAAGACACTAATTCATCTCTCATTACCAAACTAAACTGACTATATATACTGTACATACACCAAACAATAGTCTAAGACACTAATTCATCTCTCATTACCAAACTAAACTGACTATATATACTGTACATACTCCAAACAATTGTCTAACTAAGACACTTATTCATCTCTCATTACCAAACTAAACTGTCTATATATATACTGTACATACTCCAAACAATTGTCTAACTAAGACACTTATTCATCTCTCACTAACAAACTAAACTGTCTATATATACTGTACATACTCCAAACAATTGTCTAACTAAGACACTTATTCATCTCTCATTAACAAACTAAACTGTCTATATATACTGTACATACTCTAAACAATAGTCTAACTAAGACACTTATTCATCTCTCATTACCAAACTAAACTGTCTATATATACTGTACATACTCCAAACAATTGTCTAACTAAGACACTTATTCATCTCTCATTAACAAACTAAACTGTCTATATATACTGTACATACTCCAAACCATTGTCTAACTAAGACACTTATTCATATCTCATTAACAAACTAAACTGTCTATATATACTGTACATACTCCAAACAATTGTCTAACTAAAGACACTTATTCATCTCTCATTAACAAACTAAACTGTCTATATATACTGTACATACTCCAAACAATTGTCTAACTAAGACACTTATTCATCTCTCATTACCAAACTAAACTGTCTATATATACTGTACATACTCTAAACAATTGTCTCACTAAGACACTAATTCATCTCTCATTACCATACTCAACTGTCTATATATACTGTACATACTCCAAACAATTGTCTAACTAAGACACTTATTCATCTCTCATTACCAAACTAAACTGTCTATATATACTGTACATACTCCAAACAATTGTATAACTAAGACACTAATTCATCTCTCATTAACAAACTAAACTGTCTATATATACTGTACATACTCTAAACAATAGTCTCACTAAGACACTAATTCATCTCTCATTAACAAACTAAACTGTCTATATATACTGTACATACTCCAAACAATTGTCTAACTAAGACACTTTTTCATCTCTCATTACCAAACTAAAATGTCTATATATACTGTACATACTCCAAACAATAGTCTCACTAAGACACTGATACATCTTTCACTACCAAACTAAACTGTAATACATATATACTGTGCATACTCCAAACAATTGTCTCATTAACCCTTTCCCACCTACAGACGCAATTTGACGCATATGCAGCAGACAACTTTTGATAACATTGTTGCATAATTAGCAATTTCTCCATTTGCCACAATGTTTTCAATCCTATGCATTTATTATGCTTGCATTTAAAGAGATTTTCCATAATGATCACTTAGATCTTTTCAAAGTTGTCTTCTGCAGATTTGTTGTAAGTGGGAAAGGGTTAAGACACTTAAGACGTGATTTCAGAAAAGAAATAAGCATCTTATGTTGACTCTGAAATGTTCAAATGTCATAAAATGATCATAGAAAAAATAAAGACTATAATTTACCTTAGCCTGCGTATGGATGGTTTGATCGAAGGTACCAAGCAAGACTTGTCGCATGTTAAAAACACCAGCATTAGCTATTCTACTCTTCATTAACTTGTCTAGAATATCTTCGGGGATGGCACTTCCATTTTCGTAATGTTTGGACATTCGGTTTAATGGCTCCCTTTCCCAACACCAGTTCTCTAACATCTGGGAAGGAGCCTCAACAAAGTCTCGTTCTACATTAGTTCCACTGAAAAATGTCAGCAAATTTGATGTTTACCCAAATGCAACAACCACAGAAGTTGCATAGATATAGAGTTGCAAGAAAAACTATAACCAGAAAATATGTTATAATATTCCAATGGCCATAACTCTGTGTTTCTTCTGAAATCTGATTGAAACTTGAAAGGATACAATTTCTTGTCATGGTTCATATTTCTCAAATATTTCCCAAATTTTTTAATCAAATCCTCCCAATCATGCCTAGACATAAGTCTGGACAGACAACGGCAAAAGAATTTCTCCTCCGATTCCGCAGTATTTAGATATGTCATCTAATTTTGAAAATCCCTTGTGATAAATGCATGGTAAGGCCATGGCACTAACTACGGATGCAATTTATGATGACACAAAGTAAATTCATAATCATAAGCTTAGCCCTTTCCAAAATACAACATATCTGCAGCAGACAACTTTGGAAACATTTAGGCACAAATATGGAAAAATAGTAAATAAGTGTATAACTTTTGAATCGAGTTGAAAAACAAAGTTGAAAACATGGTGACAAAAGGCAAAATTGGTCATTATAAACAATTTACCCTTTTGCCACAGTATTTTCAGATGTCTTCCATTGCTGATGATTCAAAATGCATTGGGATGTGGGAAATTGTTACAAGCCAGAATCCTCAAAATTTAGGAGAAAATCGGTGTAAAACACAAGTCTACAAAACATGACTTTCAACAACTCAAGTATATGGCACACGGTAACCTTGACCTTGGATCTACCCCCTATAAGGCCTCCCTCCCTGTAAGCAGTTAACTTTAAACCATGTCAATGCAACACCACCTATCCCAATAAAAACACATATGAGTACACTAGCCCTCCTTTATTCTTCGAGTAGTGGAGAAAACAAGCCCTGGCCCCTTGTTGAACTTGTTTTTCAACAGATAACAAGAGCACCAAATGTCACAAAATACGCCCATCCTGTTTTTTTTTGACCAATTAAGTATAGTGATAATTGTTTGTACATCAGGCAAATTTAGAGAGCAGACACTGTTAGTACAGTTTTGGCCATTTCGAGGGACATAAGTGTGTAGTGACTAAGATAACATGGTAAATTATCGAACTTGTCCAAGATATTATGCCAATAAACAATCTGACCAAATTTGGTGATGATTGGACTAAAGCAATATGGCTAGTTATCGAACTTGTTCGAGATATTATGCCAATACAAATTCTGACTAAATTTGGTGATGATTGGACAAAGACTTCTAAATTTGGTGATGATTGGACAAAGGCTTCTAAAGTTATTGAGCTGACAAGTCCAATTTTAGGTAATTTCTTTAATAAAAGGGCAATAACTCTTGATTGACTAAAGCGATATAGCTAGTTATCGAACTTGTCCAAGATATTATGCCAATACACATTCTGACTAAATTTGGTGATGATTGGACAAAGGCTTCTTAAGTGATTGAGCTGACAAGACCAATTTTGGGTAATTTCTATAATTAAAGGGCGATAACTCTCGATTGACTAAAGCGATATGGCTAGTGATCAAACTTGTCCGAGATATTATCCCAATACACATTCTGACCAAATTTGGTGATGATTGGAGAAAGTCTTCTAAAGTTATTGAGCTGACAACATACTGGACGCCACCCGCCCGCCCGTATGCCGCAGGTAAAACTATAATAAAAATAATTTAAACAATCTAAGTTAAGGGTCATCCAAGGTACCTTTTTGCCAAATTATTTTCAAATCAGGACCAGAAGATTTTTAAATTTTTAACCATATATACACATATAAGGAAAACAAGCACCATGTTTTTCAACAGATCGGAATAATTGGAAAACAGTGTTGGTAGATGCTCACCAAAGTAACATTTGTTATTTTGGAAAAGAAGATTTTTAGAGTTTTCGCTAAACACATATATGGAAAACAAGATCCACCTCCTGGCAGCCATGTTTTTCAACAGATCAGAATAATTTGAACAATCTTGGAGGAGTGACCCAAGGAAGATTTGTGCAAAGTATTTAAAAAAAAAAAAGACTTGTACTTTTGGACAAGAAGATTTTTAAAGTTTTGGCATTTTTCCCCTTTTCTTATCACGCAGTAACCAAAGTTCTACATGGAATTGAATTCTTTGAACACATTTGAAAGAGGATCAACTAAGGAACATTCCTGTGAAACTATTTTGAATTTGGTTCATTGGTTTAGGAGAAGTTATTTGTAGGAAAATGTTAACAGACGGACGGACAGACGACGACGACGGACAGTGGGTGATCACCATAGCGCACCCCTCACTTCGTGCTCAGGTGAGCTTAAAACCAAAATACATTACCTGAAAAATGCCAATTCTGACTGAGCACAAATCTGGTGCATGACATGACCAAATTCATGGAAATAAGTTTCAACCTGCGAAATAAAGATATAGGAAGGTCGATAAAAATTATCTGAAATACAATGTCATAATGTCTGCATTAAACCCTTTACCTACATGTTTCCTACCTGACTGGGATTTGATGAAGATGAGTGTTCTCAAGTTTTTTCATGAAGATTTGATGAAAAATGTGGCCTAAACTTGTGTTTTCTAAAATTTGACCAAGTGACCTACTTTTGACATCCATATAACCCAGTTGTGATGGATATGAATGTTCTGATAACTTTTTCTGAAGATAAGATGAGAAATGTGGCCTATTATGTAATCACAAGGGTTTTTTTTCTTCTAAAATTTGATTTAACGACCAGGTTTCTGACCAAACTTGTCCCAGTTTTGAATGTGACTGGGATTTGATGAATATGAATCTTCTAGTGAACCCTTATCATTTGATGAAAAATAAGTTTTCTTAAGGTTTATCTAATTTTTGACCAAGCGACTTAATTTTTTTTACCCCACATGACCCAGTTTAGAGTTGAACCAAGATTAAATGGAGATGAAAGATGTGATGTTCAATGTGGCCTGTAGATTTTTCACACGGCAATTGCGATATAAACCATGATATACAGTACATATACAAAATGACTGACATTTCCCATTGGTGGACAGACATATAACACCAAACCAATATCCCAATACCAGATGTCATGTCATTCAAGACCTCTGTCTTACATGTTTACGTGTATACCTACCTCACCATGTTCTAAAAGTGAAGGCTTATCAGCAGTTGGCTTTGTAAAGTTTGCTACCATGGCTGCCACAGTTATCATCCTTGTTCCATCACCGTATAAACAACCAGGCTAAAATATACATATGCAGAAAACATGACATAAATACAGATACAAGGCTAAAATATACACAAGAAGAAAACATGACATAAATACAGATACAATAAAAACAGGGATTTGTGATCATATTGGGATTGTCATACATATATTGATAATCGGTATTCTGTAATGTAAATCAATGTAAATCCACAGCAGCCTGCCCCTCCAAGTTCTACCATGTTCCCCATCTTGTCTGATTTTTTACTGAATTCCAGCCAGCAGTTCTCAAGAAATAGCTGGCACATGAAAACAGGGCGGACTGAGAGATGCAACAGTCTGACAATGCCTTAACTATATACCCAGGTATGTTTTAGAGCAAAAAGAATATTTTAATAAAACATTCATAACATTTTTGAACAATTTTGAAGGAAGATTACAAAAGGAACATTCCTGTGAAGTTAAGTTGCAATTGATCCTGTTGTTTAGGAGGAGCTGCCGTTTCAAGCTAAAAGTAAATGATGACGGACAGATGGACAATGGACAGAGAGTGATCAAAATAAACCAACTTAACCCTTTCCAACATGCAACAAATCAGCAGCAGACAACTTTAAAAATGTCCACTAAAAAATCTGGAAAATCTCTTAAATCTTAGGAATAATTACTGAAAGCTTTGAGGCTAAAGGAGAAATTGCTTGCTTTGAGCAATATTTCTTTTTGTCACAATGTTTTAAAAAGTCGTCTTCAGCAGATGCAACAAAATGCGTCTACAGGGAAAGGGTTAAGCCTTTGACTCCGGTAATCTAAAAGGACAAAGTATATTTATGACTGAGAACAAATTCTCTCTTTCAAATACTATTCATCCTTTGCTGCAGAGACTCTATATATAAAAGTAAAACTTTTTAACCCTTTCCCTCATATAGATGCTTTCTGACGCCTCTGCAGCAGACAGCTTTTTGAAAACATAATAACAAAAGAATAAATTGCTCAAAACGAGCAATTTCTCCTTTTGCCACAATGTTTTCCACTTTTAGTCATAGATTTCATATTTTTTGACAAAATATGTTCAAAGTCGTCTGCTGCAGAATTGTTGTTTGAGGGAAAGGGTTAAAAGAATTGAGAGCATTGTGGCAAGAGGGTATATTGCTCATCATTAGAATTTTTCCTTTTGCCACAATGTTTTCAAAAGTAGTCTACTGCAGATGCGTCTGGCAGTGAAAAAGTGTTAACAATTTATCTTATCATATTTCTTAAGATGTCTGCTTCTAAAACTTTTGGATAGAAAAATTGTGACATCCGAAAGAGTATACTTTTGATTTAGATTTAAATAATTTAGAGTATACCTTTGATTTAGATTTTAAAAAAATAGAGAAGATTTTCCTTTTCAAAAGTCATCTGCTGCTGCATCAAATATAGTTTACCCCTTTCCCACATTAAAAAAATCTGCAGCAGACGACTTTGAAAAAATAGTGACAAAAACCTGAAAAATCTTCAGAAAAGATAGCTTAATTGTTATATAAAGTTGAAAACATTGTGGCCAAAGGAGAAATTGCTCATCATGTTTTCACACTGTTTTCAAAAGTATTCTGCTGCTATTGCATCAAAATGCATCTGCAGGTGGTAAAGGGTTAAAGGTTAATTGATTGACATTTTAAGCTTACCTGAAGACCAAAACAAGCGGCATGGCCATATTTTCCTTCTCGAGGAAATAAGTCAAGATAAAAATACCCCAACAGCTGACTGCTAGATTTGTCTGTGACACTGTACTGCAAAAGAAACAAGAGGACCATGATGGTCCTATATTGCTTTCATGATTTAACAGAACTTCAATTAGTTTCAAAGTTTTTACTATTTACATATAAGCAAAACAAGCTCTGCCCCCAGCTGGCCATGTTTAGTAGAGGGTCTCACAAGGAACCTTTGCACCAGATTTTTTTAAAATCAGGCCTATACTTTAAATATTTTAGTAGGGGGTCTCCCAAGGAACCTTTATGTCAAATAATTTTGTCCAGTACTTTATGAGAAGGAAGATTTTTTTTACAGTTTGGGCATTTCTCCCTCCTGCTGCAGCAACAAAAGTTTGAAAAGTTTGAAAGAAGACCACCTAAGAAACATTCCTCTAAATTTATTTTGAAATTGATCAATTGCTTTAGTTGCAGAATTTGTTTGTTTGAAAATGTAAACGGACGAACTCATGGGAGAGTACTTGTGGGGTTATTTAGACAGGCAGATGGACAATCAATGACGCCCCAGGAAGCCGAAAGATGAGTGATCACAAAATTTCACTGCACTTCATACTTAGTTGAGTTAAATTCTTACAAGAAATTTTAAATAATAAATTGACAGATTTTGCTTGCTTGCAAGTTTGAAAAGCATAAAATGAAACAGGCCTCTATTGCTTTCACAGAAGTTTGAGTTAAATATTTGCAGGCTCAGACATCATACAATCCACAGACAGACTGAGACAGTTACCATGGTTACATCTTTATGCCATGCCTCTGCTCCCTCAACCAGTTTAAACTGGAGGTTCAATAATTCCTGAAAAAAGAAAAGTAACCATTATAAAGGTTTGGGAATCTTAAACAATTTCCCACATGAAGATGCATTTTAATGAATGTATATTGTTTTATGGCGCATCGACAGCTAAGGTCATTTAGCGCGCAATTAAATTTAATTATTCATGATCCCTGGGTAAACAAACCAGTACTAGGCTAGAAAATGTGCCTTGCCCAAGGGCAATCCACCATGACCGTAGTGCCGCGACTGAGGATCGAACCCGGGACACCCGGTTTCGAAATCCCCGACGCTAACCACTCGACCATTGAGTGAAGATGCATTTTAGCCCACCTGCGGCTGACAACTTTGAAAACAATGTGCACAATTGCATAATATTTGCATCTCTTCTCAAATTTTTCATCTTCATTAACCCTTTCTCTCATAAAACAAATCTGCAGCTGACAACCTTGAAAACAGACCAAAAAAAATATGCGAAATCTCTATAAAGGGAAGTATAACCGTTGAAAAAAGTTGAAAACATTGTGGCAAATGAAGAAATTGCCAGTGTTTTCCAAAGTCGTCTGCTGCTCTGACACCTCTGCACCAGACAAATTATGAAAACGCTGTGACAAAAGTAGAAATTACTCAAAAAGAAAAATTTCTTCTTTTACCACAATGTTTTCAACTTTTTCAGTAAATTTAACTTCATTTATAGAGATTTTTCTTGTTTTTTCATAGATGTTTTTAAAGTCGTCTGCTGCAGATTTGCTGTATGTGGGAAAGGGTTATAAATAATTCAGCTGTATCTACATCTGCTAAGTAACACACACATTCATTGGATGATGGATGGGTGTAGCTCTCAGATCTAGAACTACATATACTTTACCCTTTTCCACATACAACAAATCTGCACCAAACATCGATATCACAAAATGAAAAAGAATAACTTTTAACCCTTTCCCTCATACGGCAATTCTGCAGCAGACGACTTTAAACGTATTTTGTCAAAAAATAGAAAATCTCCATAATTGAATGGATAACCTATGACAAAAGTGAACAACATTGTGGCAAAAGGAGAAATTGCACGTTTTGTGCAATTTCTTCTTTTGTCACTATGTTTTCAAAAAAGCCGTCTGCTGAAGAGGTGTCAGAAAGCGTCTATATGAGGGAAAGGGTTAAGGAAACGTAAAAAGTACAAGCATCACTGCTGCCAGAAGAGCAACACCTTAGTCTCGCTTTGGCTTCTTTGTCAGGACAAGACAAAGGGCCAAGATGGCTCTAAATCGATCTCACCTGAGTGATAGTAAATTAGTAGCAAATATTTAACTGCAAATATCTGGGAAAATTTGATCAGATGTGCAAATGAAACTGTAAGGAGTGGACACTGTAAAAGAAATAGCCATTTTAAAGGTCATTTGTATCTTGAAATCTAACAACAATTTTAATAAGAATGGAATTATAAAGTTTTGTCATTTTGCCACTTTCCTGATGCCGCATTGCTGCCCTGTTTTTCAACAAAATCAATATGACTTGAAAAGATTTTATAGAGACTCACTCAAGGATCATTTCTACCAAATTATCTTGCAATTGGACAAGCAGATTATGGACATAATGGAGGAAAAGGATTTTTAAAATTTGGGTATTTTTCTCACATTCCGATACCGCAGCAACCCAAGTTCTACACAGAATTGTAAGTCTTTGAATAATTTTGAAAGGGGACAAAGTTCAATCTAGAGGATCACTTTCATAAAAATGGAATTTTCAAATTTTGTCATTTTGTCCCTTTTCTGATGGCGCCTGACTGCCATGTTTGTTGGCAAATCAGTATGGCTTGAACAATTTTTGTAGAGGGTTACCCAAGGAACATTTCTAGTAAATTATATTGGAATCTGACAAGCAGATTCAGAGAAGAAGATTTTGGAAATTTTGCCCCCTTTCTGATGCCGCAGCAACCAAAGTTCTCAATGGAATTTAAATATTTGAACAACCACCAAAGGAACATTCTTGTGATGTTTTGTGGAAATTGTTCCTGCGGTTGTGGAGGAGATCATGTTTAAAGCTGAAAGTTACAGAAGGACGGCAATGGACAGAGAGTGATCAGAATAGATCACCTTCGGCTAAGGGGATCTAAAAATGGGCTAACAGATCCTAATCTGTAGTATCTTTTAATATTATTTCCCAATTTATTTCAATTTCATATATCTTTTTAAAAATATTTTATATAAGAAGGTCACGTAGGCGCAAATAACTTCGTACCCTTCTTTCATTTATTGCAAAACACAACTTAACCCTTGAAAAAAGGTATAAAATTACAATCAGTTAAAATGACCTTAAATATCCTGATAAGTCTTTCATGTATCTTTATCTAATACTTCATTCATGAGAATAAAAACTTTGTTCACTCACCTGATAGATTTCTAGCAGACCTTTAGTGACGACTTCCATGGGAAAGTATTCTTTAAGCTTTTCCTGGTCCACTGCATATTGTTTCTCCTCGACCATGGTCATATAGTAGCGATAGTCCCACATATGTATCTTATTGTCAAATTCATAACCATACTTCTCACACTGAAAGTAAAACATTAATATTCATCATGTCAGCCTTAACTCTTTCCTACATGTAATAAATCTGTAATAAACGACTTTGAAAACATCTTGGCAAAAATATGGAATAGAGTTGAAAATATTATGGCCGAAGTAGAATGAAAAGGTTTGGATGCCAAGTTTAAATGATATGGACCAACACTTGTAGCAAATGCCAAACAGCTTAACTTCCTGTATCCAAGCCCATATATTGATGTTTACTCTATTCAGTAACTATGCAAGTTATAGATTTTGATGAAATGAATGAATGAACATCGCATTGACAGTTTAGGTCATGTAGCTTGCATGAAAATTAAAAATATGTATTCAATAACACAAGAGGGCCAAGATGGCCCTAAATCGATCACCTGAATATTTTTAGTGTTTACCTACAAGAATCTATGTAAAACAAGTGATCCCCAGGGTGGGGCCATTTTTGACACCAGGGCTAAATATCAGCTTTTAGACAAGAATTTTTAAAGTTTTTCCCTATACAAGTATAACATTATGTAAAACAAGTGACCCGAGATAGGGCCATTTTTTACCCCAGGGCTATAATTTGAACAACATTGGTAGAGGTCAACTAGATGAAGCTACATACAAAATATCAAAAGCCTGGACATTCTACCTCCAGACAAAAAGATTTTTAAAGTTTCTCCCTATACAAGTCTTCGTAAAACAGGTGACCCCCGGGGGTGGGGTCGTTTTTGACCCCAGGGCTATAATTTGAACAAGATTAGTAGAGGTCCAATAGATGAAGCTACATACCAAATATCAAAGGCCTGGGCCTTCTCCTTTTAGAACAGAAGATTTTTAAAGTTTTTTCACTATATGAGTCTATGTAAAACAAGTGACCCCCGGGGAGGAGTCATTTTTTACCCAAGGGCTATAAATTGAACAATCTTGGTAGAGGTCCACTCGATGATGCTACATTCTCAATATCAAAGGCCTGGGCCTTCTACTTTTAGAGAAGATTTTTTTTAAAAAATCCCTATACGAGTCCATGTAAAACAAGTGACCCCCGAGGGGCCATTTTTGACCCTAGGGCTATAATTTAAACAATCTTGGTAGAGGTCCACTAGATGATGCTACATACCAAATATCAAAAGGCATGGGCCATCTCCTTTCAGACTAAAAGATTATTTAAGTTTTGGTTAACTTCCCCTTTTTTGTTGCCGTGGCAATAGAATTTAAATCTTTGAACAATTTTGAAAGAGGGTAACCAAAGGAACATTCCTGTGAAGTTTGGTTGAAATTGGTCCTGTGGTTGGGGAGAGGATGTTTAAAGCTAAAAGTTAACGACAGACGATGGACGACAGACGACGGACAGAGAGTGATCAGAATAGCTCACCTGGAGCCTTTGGCTCACAGGTGATCTAAAAAGTAGAGGACCATTGTGGTCCTATATCGCTCACCTGACTAGAATATTCTTACATTGCCACCAGAAGGCCTTGTTTTCTAATAGATTAGAATGTTAGAACAATCTTTGTAGAGGGTCACACCATAGGAACATTCAAGCTAAATTATTTTCAAATCAGGGCTATACTATGGACATGATTTTTTTTAAAGCTTTTACTATATATACATTCATACAAGGAAAACAAGCCAAGCCCCTTGGAAGCCATGTTTTTCAATTGATCAGAATAATTTGAACATCTTGGAAAAGAATTACCCAAGGAACATTTGTGCCAAATTATTTTCAAATCTAGCCACTTCTTTCGGGCAAGAAGATTTTAAAAGCATCTTTCTTATGCAGCAGCAGCCAAAGCTCTACATAGAATTGATTTATTAGAATATTTTTGAAAGAGGTCCACCCAAGGAACATTCCTGTGAAGTTTGAAGTTTGAAAATTGGCAAAGTGCTTTGAGAGGAGATGCCTTTTAAGAGTAATTGTGGACAGATGGACAACGGACGCTGAATGGTGAGTGATCACAATAGATCACACTGCACTTTGTGCTCAGGTAAGCTAAAAACCATAACTTTACTAAATTGCAACTCCATGTTATGATTGATTGATTGTTTGGGTGTTTAACAGCGTTTTGGGTGTTTAACAGCGTTTCAACAATTTTTCAGTCATATCACGTCGGCCAGTTCACCTACTTGTATGTTTCTTGGCTTTCTCACACCAGTACTTAATACAACATTCTTTCTAAGCAATCCATGTTATGAAGTTTGCCAATGCTAGAACTTACTTCTTCTTTCTTGTACTGTAGGAAAGTCTCCATATCTTTATCCTTCAATGGTTTCAGCTTTTGGGACAAATCTTTCAAGAAGGTTGCAACACTTTCTGGTGATTTAGCCATCCTCATGTCTAAAACAAAGGCTGCATGAGTTGGGAATCCAAGAATTTCAGCTTTCTGTGAAAACAACATTCTTACTAGAGTTATATGATTTCATCAGTAAGTCTCTCTCCTCTATGTGTGCAAGAGTGTTGGAAGAAACAGGTGTCTACTGTCAATATATCAGTAAATAAAATATTACTGACATAAACAGGTGTCTACTGTCAATATATCAGTATATAAAATATTACTGACAGAACACACAGAACTGATCCCTGAGTTTCAACATGCTAAAGCAAGAGACACAAAATGTGTCTTTCAATGTTAAATTGGTATGCTATGTTCAATATTGGTTCAGGTAATTTACCAATACTACCAGTATTAGTTTTCCTGACATTGATGCATCATTCACAATACTACCCCTGCAACAATGAGCACCAAGGAGGGAAGCCATTTCTAACCTTTATCAAAGACTGACTATTGGTCGCAAAAATGATGTAGGCATAGCCGGATTCTAATTATTTGTGCTGCTTTGCCACTTCTTTTTACTCTATTATGAAACTTGCACTTTCACCAGATTTAAATTCATATTCTTTTCCAAACCCTTTATATTAACAGATGACGTAAGATGCTTTTTGAAACCATTGTATGAAAACAAGAAAATGCTCATAGCTAGCAGCGTCTCCTTTTATATCTATATTTCAAAATGCTGTACTCAATCTTTCCCATGTATACTTTTCTCCCTCTGATGCTTCGAACAAAGATCACTTCAAGCTCAACAGAAGTGTCTAAAATAACAATAATTTATCTCTTAACCCTTTCCCACATACAGGTGCTTTCTGACGCCTCTGGAGCAAACAACTTTTAATAACATTGTGAAGAAGAAATTTCTCATGATGAACACTCTCTTCTTTTGCCAAGTGTTTTCAACTCTTTTCATATTTGAGCTTTCTCATATTTTTGTTTTCAGTCTTCTGCTGCAGATTTGATGTATGTTTAAAAGGTTTAAACGAGATAATGCTAAACAATACTTCTAAATGCTCTCTGACACTGACAATGGGTTCAGATGAATAACTCTTTTTTGCAACAAAACTTTTACCCACTATTTTCCATTTTTCTAGAATATCTTTTATTTCATTTCCTTTCATTTTAACCCCCCTATCCACATACAATAAATCTGCAGCAAATATTTTTTCAAACATTTTGGGCAAAAACATGGATAAACATCTATAAATAAAGTCATTTGTCCTTTCTGATTCTTTTCTTCGTGCTATGTATCTATTGGGGTTTTACGCCGCTTTCAACATTATTTCAGTTATATCAGGGGGCAATTCACTTATTCATGATCCCTGGGTAAACAAACCAGTACTAGGCTAGAAAATGCGCCTTGCCTAAGGGCACTCCACCATGACCGTAGTGCCGCGACTGGGGATCGAACCCGGGACACCCAGTTTCGAAATCCCCCGACGCTGACCACGCGACCACAGCGGATTTCTCATTTGTCCTTTAGCCTTGACTGACACAAAATTCCTTCGGACTGACAAGTTTCAAAAGATTTTGTCTGGAAAACATTGTAGCAAAAGAAGAAATTGCCCATTATGAGCATTTTCCCTGTTTGCCACAATGTTTTTAAAATGTGATTGCTATAGATTAATGGAGACACGACTCCACGTGTGAAAAGGGTTTTATTCAGTGTCATGAGTTAAAACCCTTTCCCTCATATAGACGCTTTCTGACAGCTTTTTTAAAACATAGTGAAAAAAGAAGAAATTGCTCAAAATTGAGCAATTTCTTCTTTTGTCACAATGTTTTCCACTTTTTATCATAGGTTATCCACTCAATTATAGAGATTTTCTATCTTTTGACAAAATATGTTCAAAGTCGTCTGCTGCAGAATTGTCGTATGAGGGAAAGGGTTAAAAATTAACAAGAATGATTACCTCATTTCTTAGTCTGACTAGTTCTTCCAAAATGGGGGTATTTTCTTCCACACATCTACAACATAGGAAAACAACATTCTGCTTTAAAAACAGTACACTCACAGAATAGCTTTATGATATTAGAACACAACAAATGACTGGCTAATTAGAAGCTTCTTAAACCCTTTACCATATGCATGCGGACGCGCTTTGGCAAATTGGTAACAGACGACTTTTTAAAACATTGTGAAAATAGGAAACAAGATCACCGCGTACGGAAGCTGAGCTGAACAAAAAACCTTAACCGGACGACCACGCCGCTGCCGCCGCCGACGACGCCAGGGTCATGACAATAGCTCTCATTTCTTCAAAAATCGAGCTAAAAAGTGCTCATGATTAGCAAGTTCTTCTTTCAGTCTAATCAATAAATATAACTTCATTTATAAAGGGATTTTGCATATCAAGTCATAATCATTTACAGAGTAATTTGCTGCAGATGTGTTGTATTTGGGTAAGGGTAAACTGTGACCTTATGATGATTTCTCCGTTGTGCAATCAATAAAATGGTGGATTCCCGTCATTCACAAATAAACCTTTGTCTGGTGTTCAGAATATCATAACAAGAGTACCACAATCGTCCTATATAGCTGACCTGATTAGAAATAACTTATTTTTCAAGGATTTCATACTGTACATATATGAACAAGAGGCCCTAGGGCCAGTATCGCTCCACTGCAATAAGGAAAAAAATTAAATCTCCAAACAGCCGCCCCCTGGTGGCCAAGTTTTTTTTTACCAATCACCATGGCTTGAAGGAATCTTGGAGAGTGTTAACTAAGGAACATTTCTGCAAAATTATTTGAAAAAATAGTTAGGAGGAGAAGATTTTTAAAGTTTTCACTAAAGCCAATATAAGGCTAACAGCCTGCCCCCACCCCCCGGCAGCTATATTATTAAATCTCCAAACAGCCCTGGCCCCTGGTGGCCATGTTTTTTTACCAATCACCATGGCTTGAAGGAATCTCGTAGAGTGTCACCCTAGGAACATTTCTGCATTTTTTTTTGAAAACGGTTTGGGAGGTGAAGATTTTTAAAGTCTTCACTAAAGCCAATATAAGGCTAACATCGCCAGCCTAACTGGCAGCCATATTTTAAGACCAATCAACATGGCTTGGTGGAATCTGATAAAGAGTCAACCAAGGAACATTTCTACAAAATTATTTGAAAATCAGCCAGATACTTTTGTTGGAGAAGAATTTTTAAGTTTTCACTATAGCCATATAAGGCAAAATACCCGCCCCCCAGTGGCCATGGTTTTCACCCAATCAACATTGCTTGAAGGAATCTAAAAGAGGGTCTGATACTTTGGAGGAGATGCTTTTTCAAGTTTTACTATTTATTTATTTCGGTTGCCATGGAAACCAGAATTTTGCATGGATCCAAAAAAATTGAAGGAATTATTTAGGAGAGGACATTGAGAAGATGCTTTCTATGAAGTTTCATCTCAATTGGCTAAGTGGTTAGGGAGGAGAAGTCGTTTGAAGCAAAAAGTTGACGCTCACACAACGGACAATTCACCATGACATAAGCTCGACTGGCTTTTAGCCAACATAGCTAAAAATGAGTCTCTCACTCTAGTGGCCATGTTTGTCAACTGCAGACACGTTCTTCAATGAACCTTGGAAAGGGTCACCCAAAGAACATTAGTGCTAAATTGTTTTCAATTACTTTTGGACAAGAAGACTTTATAAGGTAAATAAGCCCCGCCCGCTGGTGGCAATGTTTCTAAATGGACATGTACAGGTGAAGTTTAATGGAAGACACATGTTAGAGGTAAATAAGATGGGAAAAGCTCATCACGAGCACTTCATGTACAGGTGAAGATTGATGAAAGACACATGTTACAGGTAATCAAGATGGGAAAAGCTCATCATGAGCACTTCATGTACAGGTGACAGATTGATGGTAGACACATGTTACAGGTAATAAAGATGGGAAAAGCTCATCACAAGCACTTCATGTACAGGTGACAGATTGATGGAAGACACATGTCACAGGTAATCAAGATGGGAAAAGCTCATCACGAGCACTTCATGTACAGCTGACAGATTGATGGAAGACACATGTTACAGGTAATCAAGATATGAAAAGCTCATCATAAGCGCTTCATGTACAGGTGAAGATTGATGGAAGACACATGTTACAGGTAATCAAGATATGAAAAGCTCATCATGAGCACTTCATGTACAGGTGACAGATTGATGGAAGACACATGTATGTTACAGGTAATCAAGATGGGAAAACTTCATACACAGGTGACAGATGGATGGATGAGCATACAGACTGACTGACAGATTGACAAGTATATAATAACTTAATTTCCGGGGGATAAAATAAAATAAAAGTGTACCTTGATGAAAACAATGTCTAAACTTGACCCCCTAGAATGAGCGCCGTTGATAGAAGCCATATCACACCTACCTTGAATTAAAGGCTTTTTCAAGCCTCTTTTTTGTTTCAGGGTGTCTTGCTTTCTTCATACATGGGAAGTAGTGTGGATATTTTAGGGAAAGTTTACATTTTCCTTCTGCTGTCTATAAAAGAAAACAATTTTCCGGTTATCTCTTTGCCACATATGACAAATCTTAGACAGACAACTTATAAAACAAGAGCACCGCGTGTGGCACAGACGCTAGACTGATAGAAAACAGAAAAAAAGCTGAGCTGAACAAAAAACCTTAACCGGACGACCACGCCACTGTTGCTGACGCCAGGGTCATGACAATAGCTCCCGTTTTATCAAAAGTCGAGCTAACAAGTGGGCTTAAATATGAAAACAAGAGGACCATGATGATTCTATATTGCTCACCTGATAATTTTTTACTCCAACATATAAGCAAAACAAGAGGGCCATGATGGCCCTGGAATCGCTCACCAGATTTTTTTTTTCAACTTTAGCTATATAAGCCCCGCCCCCTGGCAGCCATAGTTTTCGACCAATCAACTTGGCTTGAAGGAATCTGATAGAGGGTCACCCTAGGAACATTTCTACAAATTATTTGAAAATTTGCCTGACACTTTCGGAGAAGAAGATTTTTTAAGTTTTCACTATAGCCATATAAGGCAAAATAGCCCCGCCCCTCCTGGCGGCAATGTTTTTCGACCATTCAACATGGCTTGAAGGAATCTGATAGAGGATCACTTAAGGATCATTTCAACAAAATTATTTGAAAATCGGCCTGACACTTTCGGAGAAGAAGATTTTTGAAGTTTTTTTCATTTCGTTGCCATGGAAACCAGAATTCTGCATGGATCCCAAAAATTTGAAGGAAATCTGGTGAGGTCATTGAGAAGATGCTTTCTGTGAAGTTTCATCCCAATTGACCCACCGGTTACTGAGGAGAAGAAGTTGACGGACGACGCACGACGGACATAGGGCGATCACAATAACTCACCTTGAGCACTTTGTGCACAGGTGAGCTAAAAAACCTCACCCCCTGTAAGCCATGTTTATCAAGGGAACGGTATAATGTGAATAATCTTGGTAGAAGGTCAACCAAGCAACCTTTGTGCCAAATTATTTTCACAAGACCCATCCCTTGTAGCCATGTTTTCATCCAATCAAAATCATTTCAACAATCTTGGTAGAGGGTCAACAAAGGAACATTGTGCCAAATAATTTCAAATCAGGCAAGTACTTTTTGACAAGATAATTTAAAAAGTTTTGGCATTTTTCTGTCTTTCTGATGCAGCGGCAAAGAAGGTTATACATGGATTTCAATTCTTTGAACAACTTTGAAAGAGGACTGCCTAAGCAAAATTCCTGTGAAGTCATTGTAAACAGGCAGACAGACAGGTGACAGTCACGGGCAGTGAGCGATCACATTTTATAATCTTTGAAAACAGTTGAATACAAAAGCTATCTGCTGCAAAGTATGAGGGAAAGAATTTCAATTAGCCTTTCCTCAGATACCGCCATCTGTATCTGCATCCTTTCACACAATTGTTTCTATCCTGTCCAGGATATTTGCTCTAAAGTTATATTAATATTGTCTTAATTTGTTAAAATCACAGAACTTGCTTTTTCATTTCCGTTCAACCAATGAATTCAAATGAATAGAATTTTCGTGAAAACTACATCAGTAAAGTGCTCAGATTTAAATAAATTGATCACTTGCTTAATGCACTTTTATGAAACATTTAGTTCTGATTATCATGTATACAACTGCAATGCTGTTGAAAATGACGTGAATTGTTCCCAATTCCCAAATCTTTTCAAAATATGACAAATCCGACAGGAACCATCATGAATGGTGAAGGTCCTTATTAAAGTAGAAATGTGGAACTGCCCTTTAGGAGCAGGTTAACCTTTCTCTTACTGTATATACATGTACATGTAACTGAACAATTGTTGAAAATCGACTCGAAAAGTTACCAGTACCAGGTTGCTAATCAACATATATACGAAATTGGTTAAGCACAGGGCCAAAACGATGCATTTGTTTAATTGACATATCATTTAGCCTTTACTACATGTTTTACAAGAAAAAGTTGCGGCGTTTAGGTACGAAATCATCGGTATTGTATCAATCACATAAATACCCCTAAGCAATGTTATCTACGGTATTGATACCTTATACAATACGCGTAAAATGGGCCATCGGTTACCCTTTACTTGCAATTTTAAAATAAAAAGTGTGGGTAAAACTTTCCAGTATCGTCAATTTGATTTAAACAAATATTTAAGAATACTCCTGATTTTCATCGAATATTCGAATCATGATATAGCATTCAAATATTCTTTGCCATCCCTACTTTTAACATAGAAGGAAAATAAGCCCGGCCCCCTTATGGCCATGTTTTCCAATTAATCAGAATCAGTTCTCCACTGGTTGCGCATACAACTTGCACCACATCTGTTAATAATAATCATACAGGTCTTACCCTCTCCAACGGTTTAATGAAATCTTCTGGAAGACCAGCTGTAACAGAATCAGAAATTCCAGTAAGCCTTTAACTCTTAGCATGCTAGCGGCGGGTTTTGTCAACCGTTGATGATATTTGCAAACAGTTTGGATCCAGATCCAAACTGTTTGTCACTCCGATTCAATTTCAGTAAACATTTGGGGAAAATAAATATTTTTTTCAAAATTTTGCAGACGACAATATAGTAGACGTAAATAATTTAGCATGCAAAGAGTTAACCCTTTCCAACATGCAAAGATGGCCCTAAATTAATCACCTGAGTGATGACATAACTGCTAACGTCTGGCACTTTTTAAAAAAAATCCCTTTTTTAATTTTCAAGATTTTTTTCCTGGTATATTTACAAATCAGATGACCAAAAATAACATATCAAGGAAATAGTCTTACAAAACAATTTGATGGCCCACCCATAAGACCTTAACCTTTGACCTGGTGACCCAAAACACAGTAGGGGTCATATACACCCAGATTCCAACCATCTGTGAAGTTTAAAGACTCTGGGTCAAAGAGTTCTTGAATTAATTAGCAGTTTCTCCTTTTGTCAAAATGTTTTCAAATTTATCAAAATATTGCTCTTAAATTTAAAGTGTTTTCCATGTTCTTTACTTAAGGTTTACAAAGTTAACACGCTTCAGATGTTGAATGAGGAAAAAGATTAAAGTTATTGCCACAAATTGTTGCAGACAAACAGTACAGAGTAACAGGGCCAAACAATATAATATATTATTCACAAATCTTCCCTGAAGGCGATTTAACACTTTCTCTCTTGCATAATGAGCAATATACATTTGTCAAAATATTTTCAACTCTATTCAATAATAAAAGTTATTGAGATTGTCCATTTTTTTTGTTTTTAAGGTCGTCTGCTGCAAATTTGTTGTATGGGAGAAAGGGGATTAAAACCCTTTCCCAAATGGAACAACTCTGCAGCAGACAACTTTGAAAACATACATGTACCTGAAAAAATTTGGAAACTCCCTTTAAATGAAAGTACAATAATTGAATTGAGTTGAAAACATAGTGACAAAAGGAGAAATTGCTCGTTTTGAATAATTTCTTCTTTTGTCACCATGTTTTCAAAACGCTGTCTGCTTTAAAGGCTTCAGAAAGCTTCTATGTGAGGGAAAGGGTTAAGGAGGTTCTACTAATATATCAGCTATCTGCATCATTTTTATGCCATCATTATAAAAATGTATGGAATTAAAACAAGTAGTGTCACATTACAACTATGGCTTGTATTAGTGTAGAATGGAAGTGTAGACTCCGGTTAGACATAGTGTATTTACAGGCATACAGGAGTATGCATATTTACAGGCATACAGGAGTATGCATATTTACAGGCATGCAGGAGTATGCATATTTACAGGCATGCAGGAGTATGCATATTTACAGGCATGCAGGAGTATGCATATTTACAGGCCTGCAGGTCCTGTATGCATATTTACAGGCATGCAGGAGTATGCATATTTACAGGCATACAGGAGTATACATATTTACAGGCATGCCTGATTTTTCTCAGGTTACCACATGATCCACTCCACAACACATTTTTCCACTTGACATTTATTGTATAATACAGGGGACCAGATAAAGGGCAGTAACCTCGTCTCTTCCCCATAATAGCTCGCTTAATACTTAACCAAACACTATGCTGTGGGTACTCAAATTCTTTTGAGTACCCTCACCATAGGGTAAGAGTGTCAAATAAGGAATTTAGAACATGAAAAACAACCCTTATCGAGAGCTCAGTATAATATTTCCTATCTAAAATGCTAAATTATTACCTAGTTCTTCCTCAGCAAATTCTAATGTAGTGTTTTCTTCATTAAGGTTTTTACTGAAATCTATGCCAAGGTCACTCATTCGCTTCTTGATTTCCTTAATTCGGTCTTGTTTCTCTTTAGCAAGATGTAAACCTAAAATCATCAAAAACTAGGGTTAGACAAGGAGAAGTAAATGCACTTAATCTGCAGCAACATCTAGGTAAAAATATAAAACAAGAGAGCCATGATGGCCCTGGATCGCTCACCTGGACTTATGCAATTTGATTTGTCATGCCAACCACATTAATTAATTTTGTGGTCAGTAAAGCTAATACAAGAGGCCCAAGAGGGCCAGTATTGCTCCACTGCCATTAGGCAAAAATTAAATCTCCAAACAGCCCTGGCCCCTGGTGGCCATGTTTTTTTACCAATCACAATGGCTTGAAGGAATCTCGTAGAGTGGATTATATAATGAGCATTATATGTTGTTTAACCCTTTCCCTCATATAGACGCTTTCTGACGCCTCTGCAGCGGACGGCTTTTTGAAAACATAGTGACAAAAGACAAAACGAGCAATTTCTCTTTTTGTCACAATGTTTTCTACTTTAGTCATAGGTTATCCATTCAATTATAGAGATTTTCTATTTTTTGACAAAATATCTTCAAAGTCTTCTGCTGCAGAATTGTTGTATGAGGTAAAGGGTTAAAGATTTTTCTATTTCTAGCTCTATATGTGCAGCAGTTTTCAAGGACCTGGAAGAGCAAGAAACATGTACAAGTATCCCTTTCCCTCATATAGACGCTTTTTGACACCTCTGCAGCAGATGGCTTTTGGAATAAATGGAGACAAAAGAAAAATTGCTCAAAACGAGCAATTTCCTGTTTTGTCACCATGTTTTCAACTTGATTCAATTATTGTTCTTTCATTACAAGAGGGCCATGATGGCACATGAATCGCTCACCTGATTTTTTAATTTTTTTCACTTTAGCTATATAAGCCCCGCCCCCTGGCAGCCATAGTTTCCGACCAATCAACTTGGCTTGAAGGAATCTGATAGAGGGTCACCCTAGGAACATTTCTACAAAATTATTTGAAAATCGGCCAGATACTTTTGGAGGAGAAGATTTTTTAAGTTTTCACTATAGCCATATAATGCAAAATAGCCCTGCCCACTGGCGGCCATGTTTTTTGACCAATCAACATGGCTTGAAGGAATCTGAAAGTGGGTCATCCAAGGAACATTTCTACAAAATAATTTGAAAATCGGGCTGACACTTTTGGAGGAGAAGATTTTTTAAGTTTGCACTATAGCCATATAAGGCAAAATAGCCCCGCCCCCCTGGCGGCCGTGTTTTTCGACCAATCAACATGGCTTGAAGGAATCTGGTAGAGGGTCATCCAAGGAACATTTCTACAAAATTATTTGAAAATCTGCAAAGCAGTTTGGGAGATGAAGAATTTTGAAGTTTTTTTCGTTTCGTTGCCATAGAAACCAGAATTCTGCATGGATCCCAAAAATTTGAAGGAATTCTGGTGAGGTCATTGAGAGGATGCTTTCTGTGAAGTTTCATCCCAATTGACCTACTGGTTACTGAGGAGAAGATGTTGAAGATTTTTTAAGTTTTCACTTTGGCCATATAAGGCAAAATAGCCCCCGCCCCCCTGGCGGCCATGTTTTTCGACCAATTAACATTGCTTGAAGGAATCTGATAGAGGGTCACCCAAGGAACATTTCTACAAAATTATTTGAAAATCGGCCTGACACTTATGGAGGAGAAGATTTTTTAAGTTTTCACTATAGCCATAAAAAGGCAAAATAGCCCCGCCCCCTGGCGGCCATGTTTTTTGACCAATCAACATGGCTTGAAGGAATCTGATAGAGGATCACCCAAGGAACATTTCTACAAAATTATTTGAAAATCGGCCTGACACTTCTGGTGGAGAAGATTTTTTAAGTTTGCACTATAGCCATATAAGGCAAAATAGCCCGCCACCCCCTGGCGGCCATTTTTTTCGACCAATCAACATGGCTTGAAGGAATCTGATAGAGGGTCATCCAAGGAACATTTCTACAAAATTATTTGAAAATCTGCCAAGCAGTTTGGGAGAAGAAGAATTTTGAAGTTTTTTTCGTTTCGTTGCCATGGAAACCAGAATTTTGCATGGATCCCAAAAATATGAAGGGATTCTGGTGAGGTCATTGAGAGGATGCTTTCTGTGAAGTTTCATCCAAATTGACCCACTGGTTACTGAGGAGAAGAAGTTGACGCACGATGGACGACGGACGCCGGACAAAAGGCAATCACAATAACTCACCTTGAGCAAAGCTCAGGTGAGCTAAAAAAGGGAGTTTCCAATTTGTTTTGGGTATGTTTTCAAAGTCTTCTGCTGCAGATTTGTTGTATGTGGGAAAGTGTTAAACTGTATTAATTGACATACAGAATAAAAAATCTAATTTGTAAAAACAATGAAAGGAAAATAATTGTCTTTTTAACTATTACCATTTCGTTTGCCCATTTTAATCTGTCTCTCAATGTATCTCCTAAGTTCTGGTGAAAGCTTTTCTTTCTTTTTGTTGTCAAAAGCAACGATAGCATCAAATACATCCTGTCTCATACTGGAAAAGAAAAAGGTATTTCACTGCAAAGTTTAAACAGGAACAGCACTGTTGGTCACATTGTTATGAAAGCATTCAAGAAGCTGAAATTTATAGCAAGTAAATATCTAACGTAAAATTTGGTAACAGTAATAATTAAATGTTATAACTGAGAAGCAATTTAATGTTAAATGAATTAAATATTTTTAAAAAAAACCAGGTGCTGCCAGGATGCAGTGAAGCTGGCCTGGATAAACAGCAGAATTGTCTCCAGAAAAAAAATGAATTGCCATTAACAACAGAAGATTTTATTTAGAAAAAGATAATATTAAGAGTGATAAAGGTAGTCCAAACCACTCGAGAGCCCAAACGAAACCAATCACAGGGACTAAACAGCTTTAAAAATAACCTGTGTAAATCCACCTGTACTGTTCATTTATTAGTCAATGGAGCACTCTACCCTTTCCCTGTATAGACGCCTTCTGACGCCTCTGCAGCAGACCACTTGAAAACATTATGACAAAAAGAGCATTTTCTCCTTTAACCACAATGTTTTCAACTCTATTTAATAATCTTACTTTCATTATAGATATTTTCGTCTGCTGCATAATATTCGTTTGAGGGAAAGTGTTAAGAAACCTCTGGCATACAATCTAGGAATGCGCTGGAATAACTTTATCCACACATGTCACAAATACCCCATGGTAAGATTTCTTGGAGCATATGGCTGTTTTATACCGGTCCTTCAGAGGTCCAGAAAAGCTCTCTTTTCTGCAATATCTTTTTATAAAATCAAACCAACCACTAATAGTTGTCTCATTAAGACGATTGTTTTGAGAACCGGTATCCACAACATAGGATTAGAGGATCAAATATAAAGTATTTTAGAACATGCAAAATGCCTTTCATCTATAACTCTCTTTAATACATGCAACTTGAATAATCCTTACAAACCTACCTCATTTCAACATCAAATTCAGAAAGCTTTTTATCTGCATTGACACTGCATTCCCGTAGATCTTTATCCGGAAAGACATGTTGAATAAAATCCACATTATTTCTCTCCACGGAGTATTCCCTGTCCATGTCAACCAGGGGCTGTGAGAACAACAAGAATTAATCTGTTACTAGATACAGACCACTGTGAGATATTTCTGCATCAGATCACTCAAATTGAGCATTTTCTCTTTTTGCCACAATGTTGGCATCTCTGTATGAAGTTTATACTTCCAATTTTCCATATGATACATTATTTCCCAAGATGCTTTCAATGCTAACAACTATAACATGATCATATCTGGCAAACATTTAGTATCAGATTCAGCTACTTTGGCCTTGAAATATTGAATCTGACAACATCGCCTAAAAGGTCGTCTCAAATTGACCATACACATTAAAATATTCCATACAATCGAAACACAGGGTAATCACCGCTCCTCTTTATTGATTTGGGTTATTTCCCCTGTTGATACCTAATGATTTTGTAGGCGACAACTTCAGATTGGGTTCTTTTGCATGACACATCATGCGGCATTGTTTGACACTTCTGCCAAATTAATTCAAATTCAAATGGTACACAAAAAAGTTATACAGAAACTTTTTATTTAACCCTTTCCCTCATATAGACGCTTTCTGACGCCTCTGCAGCAGACGTCTTTTTGAAAACATAGTAACAAAAGAAGAAATTGCACAAAATGTGCAATGTCTCCTTTTGTCAAAATGTTTTCCACTTTTAGTCATAGGTTATCCATTCAATTATAGAGATTTTCCATTATTTGACAAAATATGTTCAGTCATCTGCTGCAAAATTGTTGTATGAGGTAAAGGGTTAATATGAATTATTTAATTATTCATTATCACTCACTCTTTATATATATAGTAATAAATATACTTCGTTTAATTAATTTATGTTCCATTTCATATTACTTCACATAAGTTTGAAAGAACTCATAGTACTCATAAAATAATAGCAATAAGTACTGGCCATTTTGCCTCAGTACTCAAGAACATATGAGTACATGCATTCATAATTTAACCCTTTCCAACATACAACAAATCTGCAGAAGACGACTTTTAAAACAGTATCATTACTGAAAAAAATTGAAAACATAGTAGCAAAAGGTGAAATTGCTCAAAACGAGTAATTTCTCCTTTAGTCACAATGTTTTCAAAAGTTGTCTGCTTCAGATGCGTCAGAATCATCTACAAATGGGTAAGGGTTAATTAAGAATACTTCCTAAACATGTGGGAGTACTTGAAAATTGATATCTGAGTAACCCTTTCTCAGCAGTTTTCTTTATTTATATGTTTATTAATACTCTATGACATGTTGGGTTTTTTTTCTTTTACTTTACCTTTTTTCAATTATTATTTTTATTTTGTTACATTCATAATCAAAACTAATCCTTGACAATCATATTATATTGTGTTATCATTATTTTGTATAAATTGTAAACTCTGCTCAGAAATGGGCACCATGATTGGCTAATAAAAATATCTTATCTTATCTAAAATATTATTGTCATTCCTTGTCTCCGTTTTTAACGTAGTAAAAAGGAATGGTTGTGAACTTTAGAGCACACCCTGTACATAAAACAAGAGGGCCATGATGGCCCTGGAATGGTTGTGAACTTTAGAGCACAACCTGTAAATGAAAAAAAAAGTGTGACTACTGCTTAAAATATAGACATTAAGTGGGGGTTATCAGTTTCTTCAATTTGGGATTATGTCATTACAGTATACCAGTTATCCCTTTCCCATTTATAGATGCCTCTGCAGCAGACGACTTTTGAAAACATTGTGAAAAAAGGAGAAATTGCTCAAAACAAGCAATTTCACTGTTTGCCTCAATGTTTACAACATATTTCAGTTATTATACTTTCATTTATAGACATTTTCCATGTTTCTTCCTGATTATTTTCAAAGTTGTCTGCTGCAGACTTGTTTATGTTGGAAATAGATACAATAAGAAAATTAACATTTTCACTTAAAATCTAGTTCCAACTCCTCCATGTGTTAATTGTTGAACCCCATAGTCAAAGAAAATGCTAACTGATTCTATGCACTAGTAAATGTTCAAGTTTAAACATCGATACATGGCAGTGTACCATATATTGACATCTTGAACAATAAGAGTAACATCTAGTATGAATCAACCTCAATATTTAAGGAAGGCTTTTTAATTTGGGAATGAAATAGTTGTCTTTGCATACTTTGATTGTATTGTCAAACGTGACATCGTCAGCTTTTAAATCTCCAACTGCATCAAAAATAGCTCTGTTTTTCGTAATCAATTCTTCTGTTGTTTTCTCAATATCATCAGCAGTAATCTGCCAATTCAAGCGGTTGCCACTGGCTGTGGTCATCCTGTATGTCGTTATGCTAGAAGAAAAGTGTCTTGAAGAATATAAGTTGAAATTTGGCTTTGGCAAAAGGTGTTTCCCAAGTCTGCAGAAGCAAATAGCAGAGACACTGCGATAGTTTATCAATATTCTAGAAAATATTGTGCCGGCAGTTCTGGTTACTTCCATGTATATGGACACACGATTAGTGTTTTGTAAAATGTAACGTGTTCGTTTAGTACAACAAGCAAGTAAGTTAATCGAATAATAGCAGAATGCTAACCGAATTAAAAAAACATTAACTACCTCTTCCAATCACAATGAAAGCTTATCAGCCAAATGCCGTCAACGATAAAATTAATGTTTATACATCAATCAAGGCTTGAAATAGTGAATTAATTTACATTCTTCAGACAAACATATAGTTCGTGAGTACACATAGGTATTATCAAACCTAGTTAAGACAACATATCACTGGTAACCTAAATTGAATCCAAAAAGTGGAAAGTTAATGGAAAAGTACCGAGAGACTGCAGTAACAAGTAATACAGGCCGGATTGTACTTACTTACTTTGCATGTACACTGCAGTAACAAATGATCTCCACACTCCTGTGTGTTCGTTTGAAGTGTGTCCCTGGTCTGATTGACGTTCATCAGTATCCCCTCTATAAGAAACAGGTGTGTTGGGGATTTCGATGAAGGGTTTGCCTTCTGGTGTCCATGTAATTAGTATTATATCGACTGGCCTTTTCTAGGTACATGCCCAGTCCTTCTTCTTATGCTTCCATATTTGCCAATTTACTTCGGGTAAGGACGTCTTGATTTGAGATTGCGACAGGCCGAACTATGTCTTTTCAGAGGGAGACTGTTAAATTAGTATTTAGTATGTACGTTATGTGATGTCATTCTCCAGCATTCTTGCACCACTTGGAAACAGTGACCATGAGGTCTATATAATAATGTCAAAACATATAGCGATACAATAGTATCATATCGGAAGGGTGATTACATTGCAGTTAACAATGAACTATCAAACGTCAACTGGGATCAATTGTGGATCATGAAGATGTCAATGAAACCTGGAGCAGTTTTGCCGATAAACTATCAAATATAAGCAGAAAACACATACCAGTGTGCAACTTTGCCGCTTTCTCATACCAGTACTCATCACAACATACTTCCAAAGACACCCCGTGAATGGACAAAGAAAATCTTCAGACAGTCAAAAGAAAAAGAACATTATGGAAGAAATTCAAGCCGGGCGCCTGTAACTAGTGTTATGATCCCTCAGGCAGTGTCTTGGACCCAAACCTATTCACAAACTATAGCAACGACTTACTGGACATGGTTATCAACATAACCAAACTATTTGCCGATGACACAAATATCTACTCAATAGTTAACAATTATACAGATAAGGAAAATCTCCAGAAAGATGTGAACGCATTAATTAAGTGGTCAGACACATGGCTTTTAAAATTTAACAAAAACAAATGTAAACATCTTCACCTTGGATAAGACTCTGACTATACATATTACATGGAAGGGAAAGAAATAATGAAAACAAATGAAGAAGAGACCTAGGCATCATAGTTGACACCGAACTAAAATTCACTCAACTAATAAATACAAAGGTTAAAAAAGCAAACCAGATGATTGGTATAATCAAAAGATCATTTAGCTACATGGACAAGGAAAAGCTATTAATCCTTTATAAAAGCCTAGTTAGACCACACCTGGAATATGGCAGCTCAGTATGGTCAGTCATAAATAAAAAGGAAGAAATACTTTTAGAAAACATCCAAAGAAAAGCCACTAAATTAATACCTAAAATAAAAAAATAAAAATATCCAGAAAGACTAAAAAAAGGACTACTGTACCTACTTTGAAATACAGATGAATAAGAGCAGATATGGTGGATACCTATAAAATAATCAAGAATATTGACAAAGTCGAAATAAACAAGCTGTTCCACTTTCACCAAACCAAAACAAGAGGCCTCAACTATAAACTATATAATTGGCCACTGCAGAACAAACATAAAACATATTTCTTTTCTCAACGAGTAATTGAACCACGGAACTATTTGCCTGAAGAAGTTGTAAACGCTATAAATGTAAAGAGTTTTAAAAATGTATTAAATAAATGCTGGAAAAACTCAGCACTCAAATTTGTGCCATATAATGAAGGACCGGAAGCGGGAAAAGAAACCCAAACACAAAATGGACCCGAGAGGCGGAAGCCTATAATGGTCTCAAATACAAGGTAAACAAGGTAAGTATGGAGAGTTGACAGAATACAGCTCTGATGAAGGTTTAATATCGTCTTGTTACAATACTTTTAATCGTTTGTCTCTATACATTGTTCGGTAACTTAGAGGCGTTTATGGCTTTCTTCATACGTTAAAATGACATTACCAGCACCTCATTTCTGATAGTGCTTCCTTAACTAATTCCCACATATAGATGCATCTAAAGCAGATGCAATTTGAAATCAATGTAAAAAAAGAAGATATTTCTCATTTTACCACACTGCTCCCAACTCTGTTCAATAACTAAACATTTATTCAAAGACATTTTCCATATTTTTACCTACATGTTTTCTAAGTCGTCTGCGATACTTTTATAAAAGGGTACATATGTAAAGTCTTAATTTGTTAGATGAGAATCTCAATTGAATAGAACAACTTTTGATTAAGTTTTTAAAGTCATTATTTTTGTTTTCATACGTTGTGCAGAATAATACCATATAAAGCTTTCTCCGTTTTCATTTAATGATCCAGTCTTCATTTCTCATGATTCTTTCATAGTTCTCATTTTGGTTTCAAACACTGGGATTCATTTGGAATAACTAAGTCATGTTTTGTTCGATTTTCAAATTAAATGTTTAGTTGGTCCTAGAATTGTCTTCATTAGTATCATTAGTTCGAGCGTAATATTGTAAAGTAGTGGTGTTAACCCTTTCCCACATACACCAAATATTAAGCAGACAACTTTGAAAACTACTAGGCAAAACACAGAAAAGCTCTATAAATGTAGGTATAATTACTGAAAAAAGTAATAAACAACAATGTGGCAAAAGGATATATTGCTTATTATGAGCAATTTCCCCTTTAGCCAAAATGATTTCAAAAGTCGTCTGCTGCAGAGGCGTCAGAAAGCGTCTCTATGTCGGAAAGGGTTAATATGACTATCCATTAGCCTTAATTTCGGCTGTCTACTATTTGTTGTTTCCCATTCTATTTTTTAAGATTTGTTTTTTTCCTTTTTTTAGTATGGTGGTTTATCCTTCTCTGCGTTGATTATCATATCGACCAGAGCAATTTTGTTCTTGTTTTCAGTGTCCCAGCGTCGACCCATCTACACTTATACTTACACCTAAGTAAAATGTACGTTTTCATCAGCATGTCAGATATAGCACAGCGACAGAACATTTAATCCATCATCTATAGGAGACAAATCAGCTTGAGGCTAGGAAATGGGCCTTGCCCAAATGCAACCCACCATGATCACCGCGAGAAGGGCTCGGACCTGGACGTCCGTTCCCAGTCATCAACCAAAGAGGAGTTCATTTGCTCATCATATATATCCCCGTGACACAGATCTCAATCCAGGAGTTGAGAGTTAGTATCCTTGCTTAAACATTGTTATCTAAGACGAATAACTCTTTAGCCCTTTACCTCATACAACACATCTGCAGCAGACTTCTGTACATGGACAATCTCTAAATATGAAATTATAATTATTGAATCAAGTTGACAACGTGGCAAAATTCGTCTGCTACAGGTACGTGTATATGTACATGTATATTGGTAAGGGCACAGTCATGTGTTAATGCTGAGAAGAACGTTGTGTAGTGAACTAGTGCGTGGACGCCTGGAATCATTGTAGAATACTAGCGTGAACCTATCGACGTACTTAAACCAAATAACTATATTGAAGTCTTGTCAACGAAATGATCGTGCTATCTCCAGATTGACGTTATTTTCATATCCTTAAAGGCATAGCCCTTTTAATGATATAAAACTGTTATGGCCAAATGTGCAAAACCCCTGCTTACTCTTATCTGGACTACTTATACATATAAGAAGTCCCTGCTCGTAGATATTCAAGTATAGCGTTTATACAAATGGTATTAAAGAGGAAAGGAAAATAATCCTTTTGAAAAAGTTTTATTTCCCCAAATGTATTAAAAGTCGTCTGCTGCAAAAGGTGTCAAATGACGTCTGTATAGGGAAATAGATTAATTGAGATCATTCAGCAATTGTATCTTATCTCCTGTTGTTTTCAAAAGTGGTCCGGTTCGGGGCTTACATTGACACACTTCGTGACTGATAGTCTTTGGACTCATTTCCACTTCAATTTTATTATGTTAGACCATGGTGGTTTTGTGTAGTTTTATTAATCGACAAAATTAACTTGACTCGCTCTTATATATCACGCATGATGACACGGGCTTCATATATATACAGATAAAGAAACGCAGGAGAACAATATATGCAAGTTATTTGAACGATTTGCGTAACATAATGAAAACCGGTCGGATGACTATCTTGGTCACTGAGCACTGAAACTGGTGCATAAAGTTACTCAACCGTGAAGTGTACCGGGTGATAATAATACAACAATACGTGCATAATACGGATAACAAGTTGATACTTTTGAGGTATAAACATCGCTTCAAGCTATTTACAAGTAATTTGAAGCCCTTGCAATCATGGCGCAATGCTGATGGAAGTGAACTTAAGAGGGGTCAGGCTTTTTTGCATTGCAATTGCAAGGTCAGTGGAAGCAGCAGGTTGCTATGCAGTATTGTGTGAATGTTTCAACCATAGAAAGATAGTTTCTTAAGCCCCCTTGAAGTCTTCCCAACCTCGCAATATTACTGTTAAGTTTTTTCCACGAGTTATAGCGGTTTAACGTCATTATCACCAATCTTTCAGTCATAACACATTCTCATGTATTTCCCACACGATATACTTTCAAACCAACTGGCTACTTTTCCACATAGACTGTTAGCCCACTGGTGGCAGATGAATTGACGCTTGTCAAACGTCGGAAAGAATGTTGGCCGAGCGAGTTCGAACTAACAATCCCTGGTTGACAGCCCGCGTCGCAATCAAGACTATGTTACGATCTACTACGACATATCCCCGACCACGTATCTACCAATATCAATTTTTGGTAAGATATGTAAATAAAGGTTCAGCTGAAAAGGGCGTTCTTATACATGGCGAACAACCCCAATATTCATACTAGCTGCTCTTGAGGGAGAAGAATATCTATTGGCTGACAATGACATAGATGTTACCTGACAGGGGTCGGATAAATGGGTATATAATGACAGTTAGAAGGACTGTGCGCATTAGACTATGGCTCATAGGGTTTTATTGGGGTTTAACGCCGCTTGCAACATTATTTCAGTTATATCACATCGACAGTTTATTTATTCATGATCCCTGGGTAAACAAACCAGTACTAAGCTAGTAAATGTGCCTTGCCGAAGGGCATTCCACTATGACTGGGGATCGAACCCAGGACGCCCGGTTTCAAATCCCCGACCACGGCGTGGCTCATATGTAGGCCTCTATTTGAACAGTATGAACATCCATCCAAGAGGGTATAAGATCTTCATTTAGCTCGTTGATTTTACTCTATCGTCCTGCTGGCCCTTGTTGATGCTACAGAGTTTTTATTAGTTGAAATTTGAGACAACGGAGAGGTGGATTTTAACTACCATACGTTTATTGATGCTCCTTTGAGCGGACATGATGTAAAGTGAAAGCTGGTTTCACGTCAACAGAGGATGTTGTTATCACGATCGCAGACAGGTCTTTGTGGAACTTCCCGACCTCACTACGACCATTGTTACGACTTGCCACGACACCGCTTCAGTCATCGTAAAGGGCTTTATATTCATATACAAATATTGTATATGACAGCCATCACAATCATACTTTTTAATTCCAACCGATGTTTTATGCGCATAAATTAATTATAGTTAGCCTATATTAACTATTGACTAATGTTAAATGGCCATTTTTGGCCGATTCTCAAACTGATCCAACTTGGGTAGAAGACTAGACTACGTTGGATACTTGATGGAACAATGTGCGATTTGGCTGGTTACTGAACATGGCCCAGACATCATGCTTGGTGAAGATGTTATGATATCGGTTGTACTAACAGTGGACGGGCCATCACCACCTACAAGCAGGTGTTCCCATAATTAGGCCAGCGTATCAATAGCATAAAGTGAACAGTCTAGTCTGATCCAATTAATTTCGCTATAGCCATACAAGGCAGATCTAACCCCGACATGACCTGTCTTGAAGGAATCTTCTCCAAAATAAGTTTGAAATTGACTTGATGCTTTCCCCAGGATTTTTTATATAAATATTTCACTAAGCCATATATGGTAAAAACACCTTGTTTTAAGACCAATTAAATATTTCCATTATGGCTTGATGGAATCCGACATAAAATGTCCGAAGGAACATTTCTGCTAAGTGATTTGAAAATCTGCCAACTTGTTTGTGAGGAGAACATTTCACAATATATATTGTTTGGTTGCCATGGAAACCAGAAACCTGCATTTATAAACAAGAGGCCCTATGCTCTACTGGGATGGGATTTCAAGGGCCATAATTCAGTCTTGCATGGGCAGTTCTAGCTTGTTTGCTAAAAGGAATCACTCATGTATATGTAACTACTGTGTAACTTTGACTGAGCCTCTATTGTGTTCACAAGCTCTATTATAAGAATTTCGACAATTCCAAGGACCATAATCCAGTCTTGCATGGGCTGATCTGGCTGGTTTGCGAAAGAAACCCGAGCTCTCATGGATATCTAATTACTGTATAAGTTTGATTGAGATATAATCAAAACTGAAGACTATTGCGTTCACAAGCTCTATTATAGCAATTATGACAATTTCAAGGGCCATAATCCAGTTTTGCATGGCCGGATCTGGCCGGTTTGTAAAAGGAACCAAGCTCTCATGAATACCTAACTACTGTGTAAGTTTGGTGAAGATCAGATAGTAAATGGAGCCTATATTGTGTTCACAAGCTCTATTATAGCAATTTTAACAATTTCAAGGGCCATAATCCAGTCTTGCATGGGCGGATCTGAGCTCTCATAGATATCTAACTACTGTATAAGTTTGATTGAGATACAATCAAAACTGAAGACTGTATTGCGTTCCCAAGCAATTGTTTACGGACGCACGCACGACCACAGCATAAGCTCTTCTGACCTTTGGCCAGTAGAGCTAAAAACTAATCAAAGGAATTTTAAAGAAGACATTTAGAGGACATTTTCTGAAGTTAAATCCCAATTGATCTTCTTACACAGAAGAGATGTTGATGCACAATGGACAAAGAGCTATCACAATAACTTCTATTTATTAATAGCACAAAGTGCTCAGGCGAGCTAAAAATATAATGAACCAAAATTTTCCTCAAAACATCAATTTTATTTGACAGCTTGACATTTTATTTCTTAGCGCAAAAGTATTCATTCAGAATATCTAAGGCCTGTGATTCTTTTCCATAATCCTGAAAGTATACACAATAAACAGCATTAACCTACATGCAGCAGAATAATTTTGTAAACGGTTTTCAATTTTATTTTTTGTGGCGATTGGTTTGATCATCGTCATATTGCTAACAGAAACGACAACAACGAAAAAAATTAGTCAGTTTTGTACAGCCTGATGACTTTTTGGTACCGGATTGATACTAAGATTTGAGATCTATTGAGATAATATCTACATCGAGTTAAATTATGTAAATATTATCTTTCTTCATGTTTGGGCAGATAATAAATATCATTGCGCGTTCTATAACTCACATGATACTCAGAAACACCTCAATGACGCAGTAGAAGGAGTCTCGAAATTCAAAAAGGTTCTATAATGAGAATGGTTATCGATAAACGCTTTATTTTGTAGTTATTGCATATATGAAAGCGTCTTGATGATAAGACTGGCTTACAAAGGTTTAAAGGACTCGATGTCATGCAGTGTACAAGTTAGACACGTCTGCACGTTCAAGCATCAATTAGCAATCAATGCTGAAAGTGTGAAAAACAGGCCTGGGTCTTGTGCCGGATACGCCGCCTCATCATTGTGAATGTTAGTGCCAACTTTCTTGGAAATCCTATGATGCATGATTAAGATGTGGACCAGACTCCTGTACATACAATGAACTGCCATGCCGAGCTCACCAAAAGCGGGCTCGACAATAACATTTTAAATGCTGTATCTTGCAAAAAGGACTCGCTAGTAGAGATATTTGAAAAATCTTTTACATAAAAATCACACAATAATTGAAATTTGCTCTTGACAACCAATTATACGATATAAATGCAGTTCTTTGTAAGTATTAGTTATATTAAGATGACGAGTTCAATGACCGGTTTGTTTCCGGGCACCATTTGTTTACATCACTTGCTACCTTCTCTTATATATACTGAAAGTTGCTGAAATAATAAAATCACTCACCTTAACAACAACACAGCTGCATCCAACAACTTTTCTTGCTTTTCCTTCTTTATCAATTTTGCATAAACCAACCCATTCTCCTAACTTTTTACCACAATCTACCTGAAAAACCAAACAGTTTATATAATCAACAGAATGTAAAGGGTTAAATCAGCCTAGTTGCTACTAGTACAGAATCCATTATAAATCACTATTAAATGTTATCATATAAAGCCCTCTCTGTAGGTGTCAAAATCCAAAAACATAAATATCATATAACCCTTCTAGTTTGGTTTCCAGTCTAACGCTGAAGTTTTTGTTATAACGTGGAAATCATACTACGAAAATGACGTTACACAACGTTAACGCCCATACCGGCAAACTTAATGTATATTTTTTCGAACTAAGTTAAATACGACATTCGCCAAGACTTGCTGCATATCATTTAAGTAAACTCATTTATTAAAAGTGATAATAAATAAACACTCATGAAATATCTCTTATTTATGAATTAATTCCAAAGCACATGCAAGGCAACAATTTATCCCTAATACTGCTGGACCTGATTTTGCAAATCCTGTACAGATTGTCGAACCAGGTCAGTTGGCGCATAAGCCTGTTTGACCAAGCAGGCTCTCAACTGTTTGCCCAACTCAACATTTTCATTTTCTTAAATGTTTCTACAAGCTGGCATGACCCAGCTTCGATTAGAGTTTTTAGACCAACATGTCAATATATACAAAGTGGCCCAGAGTTATAATTCTTGCAAGCTGCACAACTTCACATTGCCATCTATCCATGTTCCAAGTTTCAATATAATCTGACCATACATTCCCAAGATATCGCTCGGACAACGATTTGGATAGGAGAAAAAAAAGAAGAAGAAGAAAGACACTGTATAAAAACAATACGATCCAACCAACGGTTGGGGAATCGTAATAATGACAAAAATAGTATGTCATTGTTTCATCATTATAACATTTAACTTGCCATGCTATATGTAACTTCAAGCTGGTATGACCCAACTTTGATAAACCCAAAATGACAACAATAATTGTCTAGAGTTCATGTACTAGCAATAGCAACACCACCAATAAAACTAAATTATCAAGCTAGGCTACCAAATGATGTATAAAAACAATCTTAAAATTCATTCCATTTTCAAAAGCATTCATTGTTTGATCATTATAACACGCAACTTTACAATTTTCATAAACGTCTAGATTTCATGTCAATGCACTAGCAACACCACTGAGGAAAGTGAATTATCCAACTAGGCTACCAAATGATGTATAAAAATAAAATCTTAGAAATGAATGTTACTCAAGACAACTATAATCAATTTCATCATTCCATTTTCAGAAGAGAGAGTATGATTCATTGTTTCATCATTATAACACACAACTTTACAATTTTCATAAACGTCTAGATTTCATGTCAATGCACTAGCAACACCACTGAGGAAAGTGAATTATCCAACTTGGCTACCAAATGATGTATAAAAACAAAATCTTAGAATGTTACTCAGACAACTATAATCAATTTCATCATTCCATTCTCAGAAGAGAGAGCATGATTCATTGTTTCATCATTATAACGCACAACTCAATGCTGGCATATACAATTTTCATAAACGTCTAATAGATTTCATGTCAATGCACTAGCAACACCACTGAGGCAAGTGAATTATCCAAATAGGCTACCAAATGCTCAATGAACATAAAATCTTAGAATGTAACTCAGATGACCCAACTTTGACAAACCCAAAATGATAAAAGATAACTGTCTCCATTTCATGTCCTTGTACTAGCAACACAACCAAGGAAAGTGAATTATCCAGCTAGGCTACCAAATGATCTATGAACATACAATCTTAGAATGTTACTCAGACAACTATAATCAATTTCATCATTCCATTCTCAGAAGAGAGAGCATGATTCATTGTTTCATCATTATAACACTCAACTTCATGCTGGCATATACAGTTTTCATAAATGTCTAGATTTCAAGTCAATGCACTAGCAATAATAACATTGAGGAATTATCCAACTAGGCCACCAAATTATCTATGAACATAAAATCTTAGATTGTTACTCAGATGACCAAACTTTGACAAACCCAAAATGACAACAATAAATGTCTAGAGTTCACGTCAATGTACTAGCAATAGCAACGCCACCAATAAAAGTAAATTATCAAGCTAGACTACCAAATGATGTATAAAAACAAAATCTAAGAATGTTACTCAGACAACTATAATCAATTTCATCATTCCATTCTCAGAAGAGAGAGCATGATTCATTGTTTCATCATTATAACGCACAACTTTATGCTGGCATATACAATTTTCATAAACGTCTAGATTTCATGTCAATGCACTAGCAACACCACTAAGGAAAGTGAATTATCCAACTAGGCTACCAAATGCTCATAAAATCTTCGAATGTAACTCAGATGACCCAACTTTGACAAACCCAAAACAGTCTACGCGAAAGTCGTCAGTCCTCCAGTCCCGACTGACAAAAATTCTTTCGGACTGACACGTTTTCATGCAATAATTGGTTGAGCAAAGAAGGAAACAAATGAAAAATTAGCTTTCGGACTGACAGGTTTCAAAAGATTTCGTGAAGTCTGCCAAAATGAATTATCCAGCTAGGCTACCAAATGATCTATGAACATACAATCTTAGAATGTTACTCAGACAACTATAATCAATTTCATCATACCATTCTCAGAAGAGAGAGCATGATTCATTGTTTCATCATTATAACATTCAACTTGCCATGTTATCGTTTCTACAAGCTGGCATGACAAAGCTTTGATTAGACGCAACATGTCAATAACATTTTGACCCTGGTGTCACCCCCTGAGTGTCCTTTTAAGTCAGTTATCAAACTAAACTACCAAATGATCTATGAACACAAAAATCTTAGAGAATGTTACTCACAGACAACAATAATCAATTTCATCATTCCATTCTCAAAAGAGAGCATGATTCATTGTTTCATCATTATAACATTTAACTTGCCATGCTTTATGTAACTTCAAGGTGGCATGACCCAACTTTGATAAACCCAAAATGATAAAAGATAAATGTCTCGAGTTCACGTCAATGGACTAGCAACACCACCGAGGAAATTGAATTATCAAGCTAGACTACCAAATGATCTATGAACATAACATCTTAGAATTTTACTCAGACAACTATAATCAATTTCATCATTCCATTCTCAGAAGAACGAGCATGATTCTATATTTCATCACTATAACAATTTACTTGTTATGCTATATATGTAACTCCAAGCTGGCATGACCCAATATTGATAAACCCAAAATGAAGATACATGTTTAGTTTCATGTTAATGTACTAGCAATAGCTACACCACCAATAAAAGTAAATTATCAAGCTATGCTACCAAATGATGTATAAAAACAAAATCTAAGAATGTTACTCAGACAACTATAATCAATTTCATCATTCCATTCTCAGAAGAGAGAGCATGATTCATTGTTTCATCATTATAACACTCAACTTCATGCTGGCATATACAGTTTTCATAAATGTCTAGATTTCAAGTCAATGCACTAGCAATAACACTGAGGAAAGTGAATTATCCAACTAGGCCACCAAATTATCTATGAACATAAAATCTTAGATTGTTACTCAGATGACCAAACTTTGACAAACCCAAAATGACAACAATAAATGTCTAGAGTTCATGTCAATGTACTAGCAATAGCAACGCCACCAATAAAAGTAAATTATCAAGCTAGACTACCAAATGATGTATAAAAACAAAATCTAAGAATGTTACTCAGACAACTATAATCAATTTCATCATTCCATTCTCAGAAGAGAGAGCATGATTCATTGTTTCATCATTACAACACTCAACTTTATGCTGGCATATACAATTTTCATAAACATCTAGATTAATGTCAATGCACTAGCAACACAGAGGAAAGTAAATTATCCAACGAACATAAAATCTTAGAATGTTACCCAGATGACCAAACCTTGACAAACCCAAAATGATAACGATATATGTCTAGATTCATGTCAATGTACTAGCAATAGCAACACCACCAATTTAAGTAAATTATCAAGCTAGGCTAACAAAGGATGTATAAAAAAAAATCTAAGAATGTTACTCAGACAACTATAATCAATTTCATCATTCCATTCTCAGAAGAGAGAGCATGATTCATTGTTTCATCATTATAACGCACAACTTTGCTGGCATATACAATTTTCATAAACGTCTAGATTTCATGTCAATGCACTAGCAACACCACTGAGGTAAGTGAATTATCCAACTAGGCTACCAAATGCTCATAAAATCTTAGAAAGTAACTCAGATGACCCAACTTTGACAAACCCAAAATGAAGATAACTGTCTCAATTTCATGTCCTTGTACTAGAAACACCACCAAGGAAAGTGAATTATCCAGCTAGTCTACCAAATGATCTATGAACATACAATCTTAGAATGTTACTCAGACAACTATAAACAATTTCATCATTCCATTATCAGAAGAGAGAGCATGATTCATTGTTTCATCATTATAACACTCAACTTGCTATGCTATCGTTTCTACAAGCTGGCATGACCCAGCTTTGATTAGACCTACATGTCAATAAAATATAGACCCTCGTGTCACCACCTGAGTGTACTTTTAAGTCAGTTATCCAACTAGACTGCCTAATGATGTATGAACATAAAAATCTTAGAATGTTACTCAGACAATAATAATCAATTTCATCATTCCATTCTCAGAAGAGAGAGCATGATTCTATATTTCATCACTATAACACATAACTTGTTATGCTATATATGTAACTAACTCCAAGCTGGCATGACCCAACATTGATAAACCCAAAATGAAGATAAATGTTTAGTTTCATGTTAATGTACTAGCAATAGCTACACCACCAATAAAAGTAAAATATCAAGCTATGCTACCAAATGATGTATAAAAACAAAATCTTAGAATGTTACTCAGACAACTATAATCAATTTCATCATTCCATTCTCAGAAGAGAGAGCATGATTCATTGTTTCATCATTATAACGCACAACTTAATGCTGGCATATACAATTTTCATAAACGTCTAGATTTCATGTCAATGCACTAGCAACACCACTGAGGAAAGTGAATTATCCAACTAGGCTACCAAATGCTCATAAAATCTTAGAAAGTAACTCAGATGACCCAACTTTGACAAACCCAAAATGAAGATAACTGTCTAGATTTCATGTCCTTGTACTAGTAACACCACCAAGGAAAGTGAATTATCCAGCTAGGCTACCAAATGATCTATGAACAAAGTGTTCTCCAGAAGCACCGGCGGCCGGCGATTTCGCCTACTACTCTTGAATCTATCGCCGGCTACTTTTTGCATTAAAAAAATAAAAAATATAATGTAAATAACGAAAATCTTATAAATAATGCATATTTTTCGCTAATCAAAATCGAAAGTAAACATTACCGGATGTTTCGATTCATTGCGCATATGCGACGCGCAGTATTTCCACAATTTTACGATAAATGACGAATGCACCCGACATCGAATGCGGAAAGGCACGATCAATACTTCGGAGCGTGTTCGGCTATTTTCGTATCGAGTAGTGTATTTTTAGATCAAGTTTTACACACGTCATTACACCGCACAGTCAAATGTCGTCTGCTGTAGAGGTGTCAGAAAGCATCACACACAAACCTGTACATACGTAATGTTATGAATCGACTTTCTGGCATCGATTCGTAGAAATGGCTCCGAAAAAGAAATTAAAGATTTCAGATGAGCCAAATCAGAGAACAATATCCGATTTCTGGGCAAAAGGTAAAATGTTTTGGAAATATTTTGCGATAGAAATTAGAATTGACGGAATTGTTTACATGCAAGACAATGGATGATAACTTCTTTCGAAAGTGATATTATTTAATGGAAACGGTAAAAACAATGTTTGTGTGTGATTTTTTATTGAAATATAAGTGATGTTGTTTTATTTTTTTCTTTGTAAAACCAATCAATGCTCTTGGGAACGAACTGTCAATGTCAGCTGTTGTATACAAGTAACCATATATTCGGATAAAAAATTGCTACATGAATTTCTTAATGATAAGTATGATAAATGCAGTCCAAAACAAAAATAGCATATCTTTTTAATTCACTTGAAGTGACTTCTTGTGGATGTTTTTTTTTTAAATTTAATGTGGTCTTTGTGATTTCAGACATGCCACCACTTAACAAACAACCAGAAGATGTGGAGGTGGAACAGGCCAAACTGGAGAACCTGGTTCATGTGGGTCAAGCTCCAGTCTGTGGTGATCAAGAGTATCACAATGCTCTTCAATCTCTGGCTTTTGATGATGGTCACAGTGACGACTCTGGACTCGAATCGGACTTTGAATTTTAGTGTTTAAAAAAAAAAAAAAAAGTTAGAAAATCTGATGTTTTTTTTTTTTTATTTACATATATGACCTTAAATGCCTGGAAAAATGACGTAAGAATGCACCAACGGCATTCTCGAGAAAAAAACAAATCTCGGGGGGGGGGGGGGGGGGGGGGGGGGAGAGACCCCCCAAACGGGAGGGGAAACCCCTCCCGTACTCTCCCCCTCGTCGCTTCGCGACTCGACCACCAGACAACTTATTACTCCACCGTCTACTTCAAAAATAAAACTTGTTACTTTAAAACTTATGGAGAACACTGTGTATGTTACTTTAAAACTTATAGAGAACACTGTGAACATACAATCTTAGAATGTTACTCAGACAACTATAATCAATTTCATCATTCCATTCTCAGAAGAGAGAGCATGATTTATTGTTTCATCATTATAACATTCAACTTGCCATGTTATCGTTTCTACAAGCTGGCATGACCAAGCTTTGATTAGACGCAACATGTCAATAACATTTTGACCCTGGCGTCACCACCTGAGTGTCCTTTTAAGTCAGTTATCTAACTAGACTACCAAATGATCTATGAACACAAAAATCTTAGAGAATGTTACTCACAGACAACAATAATCAATTTCATCATTCCATTCTCAAAAAAGAGCATGATTCATTGTTTCATCATTATAACATTTAACTTGCCATGCTATATGTAACTTCAAGGTGGCATGACCCAACTTTGATAAACCCAAAATAATAAAAGATAAATGTCTCGAGTTCATGTCAATGGACTAGCAACACCACCAAGGAAAGTGAATCCTCAAGCTAGACTACCAAATGATCTATGAACATAAAATCTTAGAATGTTTCTCAGAAAACTATAATCAATTTCATCATTCCATTCTCAGAAGAGAGAGCATGATTCATTGTTTCATCATTATAACACTCAACTTGCTATGCTATTGTTGCTACAAGCTGGCATGACCCAGCTTTGATTAGACCTACATGTCAATAAAATATAGACCCTCGTGTCACCACCTGAGTGTACTTTTAAGTCAGTTATCCAACTAGACTGCCTAATGATGTATGTACATAAAAATCTTAGAATGTTACTCAGACAATAATAATCAATTTCATCATTCCATTCTCAGAAGAGAGAGCATGATTCTATATTTCATCACTATAACAATTAACTTGTTATGCTATATATGTAACTCCAAGCTGGCATGACTCAACATTGATAAACCCAAAATGAAGATAAATGTTTAGTGTCATGTTAATGTACAAGCAATAGCTACACCACTAATGAAATTAAATTATCAAGCTAGGCTATCAAGCTAGGCTATCAAATGATGTATAAAAACAAAATATTAGAATGTAACTCGGACAACTATAATCTATTTCATCATTCCATTCTCAGAAGAGAGGGCATGATTCATTGTTTCATCATTACAACACTCAACTTTATGCTGGCATATACAATTTTAATAAACGTCTAGATTAATGTCAATGCACTAGCAACACAGAGGAAAGTAAATTAACCAACAAACATAAAATCTTAGAATGTTACCCAGATGACCAAACCTTGACAAACCCAAAATGATAATGATATATGTCTAGATTCATGTCAATGTACTAGCAATAGCAACACCACCAATTTAAGTAAATTATCAAGCTAGGCTACCATAGTAAAAAACAAAATCTAAGAATGTTACTCAGACAACTATAATCAATTTCATCATTCCATTCTCAGAAGAGAGAGCATGATTCATTGTTTCATCATTATAACATTCAACTTGCTATGCTATCGTTTCTACAAGCTGGCATGACCCAGCTTTGATTAGACCAACATGTCAATAACATTTTGACCCTCGTGTCACTCACCACCTGAGTGAACTTTTAAGTCAATTGTCCAACTAGACTACCAAATGGTGTATGAACAGAACATTCTGTTACTAAGAGACAACAATAATCAATTTCATTAACTATTATCTGAAGAGAGAGCACGATTCATTGTTTGTATCACTATAACATTCAACTTGTACAAGCTAGCATATTCCAACTTTAACTAGAAATATCACTGAAGGTGATGAATACCGCCCAAGCTGGTGCCTGACAATATACATAAGTATGAGAAATTCAAAGGGCCATAACTCATTTAAAAATATTTCCAGTGCCGACAATATGCACAACTAGGATTGGTATCAATCATTCTTGTGAAGTTATATTGAATTCTGACCACGGGTTGCTGAGAAATAGTGTTCACAAGAAATGTCTAAAGACCAATCGACAAGCGCAACTCCTATATTATAGCCCCCATATACTATGTATCTAGGGGTGTAATAAACCCAAAATGACAAAGATACATATCTAGATCTCTTCATGTCAATGCTATATCAACACCACCAATTTAAGTGAATGATTTGACTGCATTACCAGAGGACTAGATGAGCAAATGGGTCTTTCATAAAATATATCTCTTTATAACACTCATCAAAACCTATGTTGCGGGCACTCAAAAGAATCGTCTCAACGATTGGAGGTCAATAAGGATTTTTGAGCATGAAAAAACACTCCTTATCTAGAGCACTGTGCAGCATTACCATATAAAGTTGGAACACTAAATAATGTCAATGTTGTACCAACACCACCAGTTAAGTGAATTATCCAACTAGGTAACTGGTAAGCAAATAATGTATAAAAACAAAATCTTAGAACGTTACTCAAGAGACAACAATAATCAATTTCATCATTCCATTCTCAGAAGAGAGCATGATACATTTGTTTCATCATTATAACTTGTTATGCCATATGTATCTACAAGCTAGCATACCCAAATTTAGAATGAATGTATATTGTTTTATGGCGCATCGACAGCTAAGGTCATTTAGCGCGCAATTAAATTTAATTATTCATGATCCCTGGGTAAACAAACCAGTACTAGGCTAGAAAATGTGCCTTGCCCAAGGGCACTCCACCATGACCGTAGTGCCGCGACTGGGGATCGAACCCGGGACACCCGGTTTCGAAATCCCCGATGCTAACCACAGCGGATTCCCTCAAATTTAGATTAGATCATCTATGGTTGTTGTTTTTAACACAATAGCCGCAGACTTTTAAAACAAGAGGGCCAAGATGACCCTAAATCGATCACCTGATAGTGTATGGTGAGTGTAAGGAACGACAACTCTGCGAAGGAGATTGCCCTTGCATAATACTCTGCTAAGTGTTACCTCCCTTAGTCCATCAATCTAATAACCATATGTCATTTGAAGCAAAAAGTTAATTTTACTCCTTTTCTGATGCTGCTTGGTTGCTATGCCTTTCAACAAATCAATATGGCTTGACAAAGTATGTAGATGATCAATAAAAGAACATTTCTACAAAACTATCTTTAAATCAGACAAGCACTTTTATAAGGATGCTTTATTAAAGTATTGTCATTTTGCCCCTTTTTTGATGCCGCCTGACTGCCCTGTTTTTCGACCAATCAGTATGGCTTGAACAATTTTTATAGAGGGTCACCCAAGGAACATTTCTACCAAATTATATTTGAATCTGACAGGCAGATTCGGAGGAGAAGATTTTTAAAGTTTGGACATTTTGTCCCCTTTCTGATGCCGCAGCAATCAAAGTTCTCAATGGAATTTAAATCTTTGAACAATTTTGAAAGAGGACCACAAAAGGAACATTCCTGTGATGTTTGGTGGAAATTGTTCTTGCAGTTCAGGAGGAGATGATGTTTAAAGCTAAAAGTTAACGCCGGACGACGGACACAGAGTGATCAGAATAGCTCACCTTGAGCCTTTGGCTCTAGGTGATCTAAAAATTATAGCCAAAGCTGCTCATGATGTCAGAGCAATTTCTTTATTGGCCACAATCTTTTCAACTTCATTTTACAATTTGAAATGAATCGCGACAGGCAGACAGAAATTGCAGAATGCATTTCATCTGAATATCCTGAACATTTAAGCAAAGTTATTTCAAATTCCTTTGAGCAGTTCAAGAGATAGAGAACAGATACAAAATATAGTCACACAAGCTTCAACTTAGCTGGCAGACAAGTGAACTCTGCATATCTTTTCAGCATGGTGAACACCTATGGCGTGTTATTTCAAAATCTTCTCATCCTCTCAAAGCCCTTCATATCTAAAAAGGATCATGCATGTGAAACTTGTATTTTACTGCAACTTACTTTAATGATGTTGATTTCATGTTCGGCACAGAGTGCTTCCACTAATTTGACATACACTGCCTCGTCACAGTTATTGGCGAGAACACACAGATGAGCTTGACGTCTAAAAAATAATAAGGAGCCTTAAAATACATTGATAACAAAGAGCGCCGCGTAGAGATTGATTGGGGTTTAACGCCGTTTTTAACAATTTCTCAGTTATATCACGGTGGCCAGTTCACCTACTCATGCATTTCCTGGTTTTCTCACAACAACCTTCCCAAGCAACTTGCTGCTTTTCCACATAGACTTAGCCCATTGGTGGAAGACGAATGACGCATCGACTTCTGTCAATCCTCAAAGTTGGTCGAGCCGGGATTCAAACTCACAACCCCTGGATTGACAGCCTGCGTCGCTACCGGGGCTCGGCACCCGCCGCATAGCAAACGCCAATGCTCAAAGATTTTTTTTAATATTTACCATTTTAGCCCTTTTCTAATGCCACCTCCAGAACATTATGTCACATTACTATGAATATTGATTATTAACATAAATTGTCCCAATGGATTAAACGTTGTTTCAAGAAATTGTTGACACAGAAGGTCATAAAAGCTAACCTTTACCACTTTGTACTCCAAAATCTTGATCAAAATGACAAATAAAAAGGAGACAATTGCTTGATCTACTTACTTGTCAAGTGCTTTAGCACACTCCCTTAGGCCACGCGCAAGACCATCGCTAACCATTGACGTTTTGAGGACTTCCTGCAGGGCGGACATTGTATCCATAGGACCACCTGCAGCAGCAACAGGGGAAACCACATCTCTATTCAATAGAAAACAATAATGATTTTAGAAAAAAGGGAAAAAAGGATTTAACAAGTTTAATGACATATTTTCTGTATATGCCAAAATGGTCTCAGGAGAACCTAGTCGCTTTTTATAATTTTTATAAATTTGGGATCAGCAGCTTTTATTTGGTCGCCAAGCAAGACTCCCTCAAACCAGACTTGCCAAAATTCCATCAGACCTTCAGACTTGACAAGACAGATTCTTGAAAAGTCTGACAACAGATAAATTTGCAAATAAACACAGGATTTTTTTTTTTGAAACACTGGTTTGTTCAACCCTATACCACATACAACAAATTTGCAGCAAACAGCTTTAGAAAAGTCTGCTAAAGTAATGGAAAATCTCTATATTTGAAGGTATAATACTGATCAAAGTTGAAAACTTTGTGGCAAAACGAGAAATTGCTCAACAATGTTTTCAAAAGTCGTCTGCCGTAGATACGTCAAAACGCATCTACAGGTGGGAAAGGGTTAACAATAATTTGGTATATTCGCAACTATCTAGATTTGTACTTGCAACTTTTAAATGCACTGTCAGGATCCATAGCAGGCATTATGCTTGTTGCACACATGTTTTTAAGAGCGCAACCTTAGAAGAGCAGTAGGATTTTTGTTGTTGTTAATTTGAATGAGTGATCAAGCAATTGGATTTTTTAATTGGAAATAAACAAAACAAGTAACTGTAGGATTGCAAGCAATACCATAATCCCCTACCGGTTTGCACGTTTCGACTTATTAATATTCTAAGTCCAAAAAGGGGCATAACTCATAAAAAAATTGACGAAATCCCATGAAACGCGAACTTGATCTGTGACACATGATTACAAAGCCATATACAAAATTTCAGCTCAATATCTCAATGCATGTAGAAAAAAAGTGCGGAAAACTGATTTGTCGGACTTATTAATATTCTAAGTCCAAAAAGGGGCATAACTCATAAAAAAATTGACGAAATCCCATGAAACGCGAACTTGATCTGTGACACATGATTACAAAGCCATATACAAAATTTCAGCTCAATATCTCAATGCATGTAGAAAAAAAGTGCGGAAAACTGATTTGTCGGACTGACTCACAGATGGACTGACTGACAGACTGACTGACAGATGGACGGAGTGCAAACCTAATAGTACCCTTCGGCACGCCGGTAGGGGACTAATAATATGCAACCTCCAAAGAAAAAGATCATATATATATATTCATGTCTGAAAAGCAAGTCATCAGACATGACTCAGAACTGCTCTCCAGATTGCTGTTATAATAAATCAAACTTCCGCTGTTGCAAATTGTTTGGTCTGACAAGACATATTTGGTCAGTTAAGACCAAATGTCTGAAAGGAGTTTCACGAGTTTCCGGAAGTCTGTTAACCCCACAAGCTTAGATAATATTTGGCAGTGTTCAAATTCTCAGTTTATATGTATCTTGTCATATCAAGGTGGCCAGTTCAATTTCTCTTGTATTGTAGCATTCTCAATCTCCAAACAAAATCAAAATTCATCTGTTCGAGGCGAGATAGTGTACCTTGATGTTAGGTCACAGGGGTAGACTTAAGGCTGAAATTTCTACTAGCCAGCAGGGCCAGTTGAAATGGAAAATTACTGGCCCAACATGTTTACCACTGGCCCAAACTTTTTTAATGAGGACAAGGCAACATTCAATGGTTATTTATTTTATTGAAATAATTCAACTTTTTAAACAGTTTACATATCTGATACAATGTACAGGGTTTTTCCCTAAGCTTTGAAACTTGAGGGTCATTGTGACCTCCATGTCATCAAAGTTGAGGGGTTGGGGGTCCAAATTAGAACTTTATTATCAAGTGATTGATATAAAAAACATTCAAAAACAAGTGTGTTGTTCTTTGTTTTTATTATCTCTTTAATATTAATAATGTCAATTTGTGAAAAAAAATTGTGTACATTACCGATAAAGCTTAAACCTGTCATTCAGAGTTAAATATAGTCCAAATAATTTAGACTTTCGTTTTCTCATTAATTGGTCAACCGAAGTCTAAATCCATAGCATGTTTCAGACAGACCTCGATTCACGTTATTATGCCGTTTATATCCTGACAAATATATCAACGATAAAAAAAAACTTATCTATAATTATTATTATATTAATTTGAGCCTAACATTTATGCAGCTTACCTCTTTACCACTTTAATCTATCAAAATTCAATTCACAACGGCGAAAAATTTGAAATCTGTAACAAATTTGTTTTCGGTTAAATAAATTAGACAAAATCGGTAAAAAGAAATAAACGAAATATCGCCCAAACTTGTTTGAATAAGATATATAACTATTTCGTTAAATATCCATGTTGGTGTACTTTAATAACAATACCCACAATATCGTATTCGGTTATCCTCAGTTCAAATCGACCACATTGTGAGTTATTAAATGTCAGGCCTCTAAGAGGTGGATTAAAAAGAGATTAAAACACATAAAAACGTGAGTAAGACCGTTTGTGTTTACTTTATACGATAGATAAATGGTCAAATGTTGTCCCATATGTGTATTTTGGTGTGACAAACATTACGTACGCCAGATTCGACCCTGGAAGCGGCGGAATTTTTTTCGCATGTTTTGGTGCAGGATAAGAACTAAGTTAAATATAGATTTTTGGAAAACCGAGATTATAGAAAAATAGAATGGACTTCATTTACCGACATTGCGTCCATAGGGACGCACAGATGTTATTTTTGGGGGTAATTTGAGTTGAAAATGCGTCAATGACGCAGGATTTGTGTGTCATGGAAAACCCTGATTATGTATTTATTCACCAAACCGACCAAATTCGTTAACCAAAAGTTTGTTTCAAGGTGATATTATTATTTAGTGCGTCGCCATTTTGTGTATGTTGCCAAGCGGATATTAAGACGCGGCATACGATTGGTTGTTTTCGCGCACCTGTCCAATCAAATTTTAGTTAACAGTATCGTGTGCGGAAATCAATACGGCCATTACTGGGCGCACTCGATTGTGAAACATGCGTTTTTAACAATTTCTGACAGAACGGAATGGTCAGAACGAAATAAAAACGTACATATGCAACTCGATATTTTCAATTTCTTACAGATTAGCTTATTATCCCATAATTTCCAGCAGGCCCGACGGACTAGCTTATTGCATGTACAGCTGGCCCGAGGTAAAATCAACTGGCCACGGGCTAGCGGGCCAGCGGTTAAATCGACCCCTGAGGTCATCATCTTAAGCCTAAGCTTATATATAGTGTAGATATGGTGTTGTCATAATGAATGGTAAAGACCAGATTCATTCATGAGCCCTGGATCCAAGGACTTGTTACGTTTGAGAGTTCGTGGCTCTAAAATGAATGAGTAAAAATGCTTTCAATGGATTCTGGAGCCAAAGAAGAAGCCACCATAACCATTTTCAGTTGCTTGAATATGCCAGAGATACGTCGTTTAAGAATAAGAATATACTGAAAGACTTGCAAATCTGCTTGGATATAAGCTGAGATTTACATATTGAAATATAAAATGATTAATTTAAACATTTTTAAATATTTAAAAGCATGTATATTGTCATTATGAAACTTATTAGAACTATAAGGTAAATAATCATTTGTCATACCCTTCCGTATCTGAGCCTGGCATGTTGATACGGACGTCCTTCTGAAAAAAGAAGCAATAAATATTCACGTTTAATATATATATATTTAAATTATGATATTTTGATTGTATGACAAACTTATAAAACCAGTGATTAAAGCGATTAAAATCAGAGCACTTACAATGCTATCCCGAACTGTAAAAATTGAAGACAAAAAGGAAGTGGAAGTAAATATTATGTTGCTTTATGGGAAATTAGGAACGTTCGTTTTAGTCCGACTCAGTAATTTGTAATAATGTTCCCACTAGAAGCAGAACACTTTGACGAATCTAAAATTACAGAAACAAACAGAGCTAAATAAAATCAGCAGTATAAAAAGGCCTCTTTATTAAAAGGTAAACATCTTTCATCAACTTCAATTAACTGATTCATTTTGCATTTTAGAACAATTCTTTAACCGAATCGTTCTACATATGATCAATCGTTCTATACAAAGTTATGTGCAACTGTTAAATTCAAACAAAAAATCAAAATGTTAACTCACTAATTGGATTTTACTTCAAAAGCATGCTACAGCAGACGATTTTTAAACTTGCCTTATCTAAGTGCCGACGGCTGATGACGCTTCTGCAGCAGACGGGTTTATTAACTTTTTATGAAAGGGAGACGTTGCTTTAGATTTTTCAAAGTCCATATATATATTTTTATATATATAGATGTAGATCTTATTAAAACTTTGATGTCTGTTTTTAGTAACATGCTTTGAAAATAACACTTTTGAGGTATTATTTGTGTCAGGGACTACTAATACGTATTAGTAGCCAAGTTTGTGTATATAATTTTTATGCCTAGATGACTTGAGAAATACCAAATCAGGGCAAGGGATCGATTGTAATCTTAGTTTTATTTCTTAGGATTATAAAACAATGCATAGACATATAAATACAGAGATACATAATCCTTCTGTTTTGCATGCACTCATAGCAAGCATCTGACGATCCCGAATAATACATCAGTTAACCCTTTCCCTCATATAGACGCTTTCTGAGGCCTCTGCAGCAGACAGCTTTTTGAAAACATAGTGACAAAAGAAGAAATTGCTCAAAACAAGAAATTTCTCCTTTTGCCACAATGTTTTCCACTATTAGTCATAGGTTATCCATTCAATTATAGAGATTTTCTAATTTTTGACAAAATATGTTTAAAGTCGTCTGCTGCAGAATTGTTGTATAAGGGAAAGGGTTTACTTAGTTACCCCTTTCACATCTGCAGACGCAATAGCAGCAGACGACTTTTAAAAACATTGTGGCCAAAGGTGAAATTGCTCATGATGAGCAATTTCTCCTTTGGCCAATGTTTACAACTTTATTTAACAACTAAGCTATCTTTAATCTTTTTTTTACCATGTTTTCAAAGTCATCTGCTGCAGATTTGTTGTAGGAGGGAAAGGGTAAATGATAGAACAGAAGGCTGAAAATAATAAAGATATTTTGTTTTATTCAGAATGTTCACCTAATAATACTCTTAGAGTCTTTGAGCTAAAACACATGAAAAAGCACCCTTTTGCCCTAGCAGCCGGTTAAACCTTTTCCCGCATACAAAAAATCTGCGACAAATGACTTTGAAAACAAATGGACAAAAGACTTATTAAATAGAATTGAAAACATTGTGGCAAAAGGAGAAATTGCTTTTTTTGAATAATTTCTTTTTTTCCAGAATGTTTTCATAAGTTGTCTGCTGCAGAGGCATCAGAGAGCGCCTGTATGAGGGAAAGTGTTAAACCTTTTCCCACATACAACAGATGACTTCGAAAACATGGTTACATCTAGACCTAAATATGGAAAATTGATATTGATATTGATTAAGTTTCAAAATGAGAAATTGCAATGATTATGACCAGGCAATGTCTCCTTTTTGGCCGGATTGCTCTTGCAATTCCGGTCTATAGATTGGCGATGTCCTTCAGTCTGTCTGTCTGCCCGTCAACATTTTGGTTAAAGTTTCAGGTTGAGGCAAAATCTCAGCACTGGAAAGGGTTACAAACTTGAAACTTTGCCTGAAGGTAACCAGTAACAAGTTCTATTGATTTCTATGGTTACCTTGACCTTGGTTTGTCGATTTTCAAGGTCAAATTGTCGACAATCCGGCCTTACCATCTTCAGCGGTTTCTTGTTTCATGATGTTTTTTTAAAATGTCATCTTCAGCAGACATGCTGTGTCATCATGTGAGCAATGGCTAATATTCCAGATCAGTTTTGTGTCTCGGTGCAGCCTTATAAAGACTTTCTGTTTTCCCCATTCAAGGTCAGATTTTTACCCCATGTCTTAACCCTTTCCATCGTACGACAATTCAGCAGCAGCCGACTTTGAACATATTTTGTCAAAAAATAGAAAATCTCTATAATTGAATGGATAACCTATGACTAAAAGTGGAAAACATTGTGGCAAAAGGAGAAATTGTTTTGAGCAATTTCTTCTTTTGTCACTATGTTTTCAAAAAGCCGTCTGCTGCAAAGGCGTCAGAAAGTGTCTATATGAGGGAAAGGGTTAATTATTATATGAAAATATTCCTGAACAGGTTTGGAATTGTATGACTGTTGATCAGATTAAATGCTTAAAAGGTTATTCATGAAGCTATAAACTTTTTTTTAACCCTTTCCCTCACATAAACGCTTTCGGACGCCTCTGCAGCAGACAGCTTTTTGAAAACATAGTGACAAAAGAAGAAATTGCACAAAACATGCAATTTCTTCTTTTGCCACAATGTTTTCCACTTTTAGTCATAGGTTATCCATTCAATTAAGGAGATTTTCTATGTTTTGACAAAAATATGTTCAAAGTCGTCTGCTGCAGAATTGTCGTATGAGGGAAAGTGTTAATTGTAATTAGTTGGAATACAAACAGGGAATGCCCTAATCTTGGTCTATCCTAGAATCTTGGTCTATCCTAGAATACAAACAGGGAATTACCTAATCTTGGTCTATCCTAGAATACAAACAGGGAATACCCTAATCTTGGTCTATCCTAGAATACAAACAGGGAATACCCTAATCTTGGTCTATCCTAGAATACAAACAGGGAATACCCTAATCACGGGGAATGTCCTAATCTTGGTCTATCCTAGAATACAAACAGGGAATACCCTAATCTTGGTCTATCCTAGAATACAAACAGGGAATGCCCTAATCTTGGTCTATCCTAGAATACAAACAGGGAATGCCCTTATCTTGGTCTATCCTAGAATACAAACAGGGAATACCCTAATCTTGGTCTATCCTAGTTGCAATGTCTAGAAGCTCAGTTTTCCTGTGTTATTATTTATGTCTAGAATTGTGAATAATTGCTTATTATGAAATGTTCTTTCTTTCTCTTCAGACATTAAATTTTGAAGTGATAACATTGTGTATATGATCAATTAAATTAATCCTTTCCAACATATAAGAAATCTGAAGCAGACGACTTCAAACAAATCTAAGCCTCAATGTGGAAAATTAATAATTATTGAATAGATTTAAAAATATTGTGGCAAAAAGAGATATTTTTCATTAAGAGCAATTTCTCCTATTATGCTTTAAAGTGTCTTCGTCTGCAGATATGTTAAAATGTGTCAGTATACATGTGAGAAAGAGTTCACCCTTTCGGTTTCCCATATACAGATTCTTTCTGACGCTTCTACAGCAGTATGTGAGAAAGAGTTTACCCTTTTGGTTTCCCATATATATACAGATTCTTTCTGACGCTTCTGCAACAGATGGCTTTTGAAAACATTGTGATAAACAGAGAAATTTCTCCTTTTGTCACAGTGTTTTCACAACTTTTAAATAATTAAGCGTTCATTTATGGAGATTTTTCATGTTTTTGCCAATATGTTTTTCAAAGTTGTCTTCTGCAGATTCCTTGTACGTGGAAAAGGCTTAAACCCTGTAAATCTATAGAAACAGAAATGACACTTAAAATTCTTGGGTCTCATGTAAAATACTTCTGTTCTAATTATTCTAGTATAGTGTGGATAGCTCAGTTGGTAGTAAAGAGAGATCATGATTTCGAAGCTCAGTGCATACATTCTTTATTTCGGATGATTGACAAAAGTCGCTGTGACTAGTGTCTTTTGTCTCCCACCAATCGGTTAACCCTTTCCCTCATACGACAATTCTGCAGCAGACGACTTTGAACGTATTTTTGTCAAAACATAGAAAATCTCCATAATTGAATGGATAACCTATGACAAAAAGTCGAAAACATTGTGGCAAACGGAGAAATTGCACGTTTTGTACAATTTCTTCTTTTGTCACTATGTTTTCAAAAAGCCGTCTGCTGCAGAGGCGTCAGAAAACGTCTATATGAGGGAAAGGGTTAAATAAATTATGTGTGAAGGTAGCCAGTTGAACTGGCCACCTATTCTGGTTCCCGTCGTACTAATAATTGCATATTATTTACTTTACATAGTAATAAGGGTAAGGTACTTCAGACTACCGGCCACCATTATATAACTAAAATATTGTTGAAAACAGGTTTAAACTCCAATCAATCAAAATGATTATTCTGTTACATGATTTAAGTTTACCATTTAAAAAATAACATGTTGCTTTCAAACTTCTCAATTAAAAGAATGGTTAATATTTTAGTGGTATTTTAAAAAATAAATATTGAGCAAAAGAGCGAAGTAAGAACACGTTCAAGAAAAAAATAGATATGCTGTTCCAGAATTTTAATGAAAAGTTCTTTGAATGAACCCTATTAAACACATATATTGATTGTGTCCAAGCTTCTTTTCACAGGTTATGTCACTCATATGTTGCAGTAGTCCAAATAATTTAGACTTTCGGTTTCACGTTTTATCATCTGTCATTATTGGTCGCGTATGCAGGATAATAACAAAATGAAAAATGAGCATACGCGATGTATTTTTTTGAAGGACTAATGTCGCAGCTGTTTGCAGGCATGTTGGCCTGTTCGACAGATATCCTTAGATATCAGTACAAATTACTATAAATAAGAGAGGCATTTGATCAGATACCTATATCATATCAGATCAAATGTTTACTCTTATAACCAAGAAGTCCAACACAGACTATAATTTAGTAAAACAGGGCTCAATGTATACATTTTGAAAACATAATATGCCATGTGTGAATGAGTGAATGGGTGTTTTGGTGAATGATAACATGTCAGCTTGGATGAAATATGTCTTTTCATTCATTTCCATTCATTTGTTAAATTGTTATATACATAACTTGTATTTATTTGTATACATGTAAAGAAATCTCCAAATATATGGCGGAAATAAAGGAAACAAACTAACAAACTGGTTCTCTCAATATCTTCTCTAAAATTGATAATTTCATTCATTTAGAATTTTTAGTCTGATCTTCTGAACTGTAAATATGAAAACAGAGTAAGAAAGTTTATAAAAGATATTTGATAAACTTTAAATATATTTTGCATCAGTAAAATACATCAAGTGTGCAATGAGTAATTATAATTCCACTGGTGTGTTACACAGATTATCCTTTGCTCCAATACATTTTCTTTAACCCTTTCCCACATACAGCAAATCTGCAGCAGACGACTTTGAAAACCTTTATAGAAAAAATCTCCATAAATCATAGTTTAATTATTAAAAGAGTTGAAAACATTGTGGCAAAAGGAGAAATTGCTTTTTTTTCAAAAGTTGTCTGCTGCACATGTGTCAAAATGCATCTACGTGTGGGAAAGGGTAACTCATTTTTTCACACATAGACATTTGACAGCTGCCATTGAACATGACTTACATTACAATAAAAGGTGAAATTGCACAAAACAACCAATTTCACCTTTTATTGCAATATTTTTTAACCTTTTATCAATATAAATCTTTCAGTTTTCTAGATTGTTGAAATGGTTCGTCTGATTATTGTAAAGCAGACGAACTTTGAAAAGTCATGTGAAGTAATGGGTTAAACCAGGGACACTATATTAAACCCTGACTCCAATACAACAAATCTGCAGCAGACTACATACAGATCAAGTCACAAATATGGAAATTCTCTACACATGAAAGAACAGTTATTGAATAAAGTTGGAAAGACTAGGGAAAAAGGAGATATTGCACATTAACACATTCCCTCATACGACAATTCTGCAGCAGATGACTTTGAACATATTTTCTCAAAAAATAGAAAATCTCTATAATTGAATGGATAACCTTTTTTAAAGTTTTCAAAAAAGCTGTCTGCTGCGGAGGCTTTGGAAAACATTTATATGAGGGAGAGGGTTAAATAGCAATTCCTCTTTTTGTCAGAAGGTTTTCAAAAGTTGTCTGCTGCAGAGGCATCAAAAAGTGTCCGTCTATATGTGTGAATCCTTTCCACCAAACAGAATCATATTGACACATCTGCGGTAGAAATCTTTTGAACTCATTGTGGCAAAAGGAAAAATTCATAATGACTATTTTCTACTCAATGCAATAGTTTATAATACCTTTATTTATAGAGTTTTATCATATTTTTATGCTCCCAAAACTAGTTTGGGAGAGCATATAGTTGTCTTTGTCCGTCAGTGCATAATACAAGAACCATAACTTTATAGTGAATAATTTTCAAATTATCTCCCTTGTTAGACTTTATATTTCCATGTCAGGACCACAACTCGAAAAGTACTAAAGATATTTCGATGAAACTTGAAATGTATACAGATATTAAAGAAAGGAAGTGCATTACATAAGAACCATCCATCCATCCGTCACACTTTGTCTGTCACACTTTATTTGCATTAAGCATAAATCTAAAAGTACTTTTTATATTTCAATGAAACTTTAAATATACATACTTATCAATAAGAGAGAGTGCATAATACAAGAACCATAACTTTATAGTGAATAATCTTTAAATTATCTCCCTGGTTAGACTTTATATTTCCATGTCAGGACCATAACGTGAAAAATACTAAAGCTATTTCGATGAAACTTGAAATGTATACAGACATTAAAGAAAGGAAGTGCATTACACAAGAACTATAACTTATAGTGAATAATTTTCAAGTTATCTCCCTTGTTAGACTTTATATTTCAATTTCAGGACCATAACTCCAAAAGTACGAAAGATATTTCGATGAAACTTGAAATGTAGATAGATATTAAAGAGAGGAAGTGCATTACACAAGAACCATAACTCTATGATAAATCAAAGTACTGAAAGTACTTGTAACGAATTATTTTGAACATGTATTGTAAAATCTAATTTATGAATGCAATTGATCATGCTATTGCACAATTTAGTCTATTTTATTATTATTAATATTTTTGTCCAGAGATTTTTTTTATCAGTTGACAGTTTTAGTAAATGTAGCATTTCAACGGCGATGCGAGCGTTTAACATGCACACTAACTCTTTCACTGAGCTCTGCGTAAAGTCTGTCAAAACACCCATGGCATATTTGTGAGATTTACATTGTTAGTTCGATTTGTTTTCGTCACCAGGGGCGGATCCAGGATTTTGGCTTATATTATAACTATGTTTCATGTGAGTGAATTAATTATTATAAATCTATAATGTTTAACAAATCGCATAAAATAAGAATTAAAAAAAAAAAAAAAAGAACAGTTCCTATTGGGACTCGAACTCGCATCCATAAGTAGTCTATGATTAGTAGTTCTACACGCTCTCCATTACACCACGGTACTTTGTTACAACGTATGAGCGTTACTTTCGTATATATATGAAGCTAACTGAATGCGCGCGTATGTAAACCATGATCTATAATTAGAAAGCCCCTTTGATCATCGTTATCATGTTGGAAAAAGGAGAAACAACGGCGATGTGAGCGTTTAAAATGCACACTGACTATTTCACTGAGCTCTGCGTAGTGGCATATTTGTGAGATTAACATTGTTCTATACAGCGTGGGGTCGACTTCTAGTGAATGGGCATACGACTAAAATTCATACTCGTGCCTTATACGTACCTGCCGACAAATGAAATATATATGCGCGTACTGTTAATTTGATATTTTCTAGAAAATTGATTATCTATGATGATTCGATGGTATAATTATGACTTCACTGTATTGAAATAACTAATAGAAGTCATTTTAATATCGAAAAAATACTAGGACTATTTAGGTGCAGCGAATGTGTATTCTAAGCGGAAGTGTAACTTAACCGTGACTTCCGGGAACAAACATGATCGCGTTAACTGTATTATTTTTTGAGAAAAAATAATTCGTTAAAAATAACTCCCTTGTTTTTATTATTTTCTTTTAATGAAGTCTGTATTATGTAAATAGGTATGATCACTAGTTAAAGGTAGTTCTATCAGACAATGCCTATAATCACTTGACAAAGCCTTTATGGGGAGCATCATTCGGTTCCACCGATTCCTTGTTTAAACTTGTCTTTTGTTGTATTTGGGAAGTATATAACATAGATTCCTTCAAATTATCTGTTTCAACAGAGGTGATGAAATTAATTAAGTATATTAAAATGTTCATTGTTCCGTGGAGACATAGTGAAAACAATTTGTGAACAAAGAAGTTTGCTCCTTTTCTGGATGTCTTGTGAAGATCCTTCAATGACATTTGTGGTTTTAAACCCTTTCCCACATACAACACATCTGCAGCAGTCGACTTTGGAAACATATACTCAAGATATGGAAAATCTCTAGAAATGATGGTATTAATACTGAAAAACGGTTGAAAACTTTGTGACAAAAGGAGAAATTGCTTGTTTTGAGCAATTTCTTCTTTTGTCACAATGTTTCAAAAGTCATCTGCTGCATATTTGTCGAAAAGGGTTAAACATATTTTATGTTAAAGATTGGTAAAAAAACGGATGTAACAGTTTTGGAATGTTTAACCCTTTCCCACATAAAACAGATCTACATCAGATGACATTAAAAAAGATCTAGGAAAAACATATTAATATGGTTAGAAACTCTAAATGAAAGTAAATTTATTGTGCCTTAAGGAATGCTCTTAATGAGCAATTTCTCCTTTTGCCACAATGTTTTCAAAAGTCATCTACTACAAATGAATAAAGAGTAAAAAGATGTAACCCTTCCTGCTTCAGACAATTTGTAATGCCTTTAAAGCAGACGATTTATCACAAGCAATGTTTCAGATTTGGAAATGTTGTCGGAATAGAAAATGTGCTTATTTTGAAACGGGCTTGCACAGAAGGAATCTTATACAGGAACATGGGTGTGAAATCAAAATGCATTTTTCTATTTGTACACTGAATATTTAAAATTTTACTTTTGAATTGATTATCCCTTTCCCACATACAACAAATCTGCAGCAGACGACTTTGAAACCATCTTATCAAAAATGTGAAAAATCTCCATTAGTCACTAAATGGAATTGAAAACATTGTTGCAAATGGTGAAATTGCTCATTATGAGCACTTTCACCTTTGCAACAATGTTTTCAAAAGTCATCTGCTGCAGAGGCGTCTGAAAGCCTCTATGTGTGGGAAAGGGTAAAATTGGTGTATAACCGTGTAATAGAATAATGTATGTGTAATAGAATACTGTACGTGTAATAGAATACTGTACGAGTAATAGAATACTGTATGTGTAAAAGCATACTGTACATGTAATAGAATACTGTATGTGTAAAAGCATACTGTACATGTAAAAGAATACTGTACATGTAATAGAATACTCTACGAGTAATAGAATACTGTATGTGTAAAAGCATACTGTACGTGTAATAGAATACTGTATGGTAATACAATACTGTATGTGTACTAGAATACTTTACGTGTAAAAAAATACTGTATGTGTAATAGAATACTGTACATGTAATAGAATACTGTATGTGTAATAGAATACTGTACATGTAATAGAATACTGTACGTATAAAAGAATACTGTATGTGTAAAAGAATACTGTACATGTAATAGAATACTGTACGTGTAAAAGAATACTGTATGTGTAATAGAATACTTTACATGTAAAAGAATACTTTACGTGTAAAAGAATACTGTACGTGTAATATAAAACTGTATGTGTAAAAGAATAATGTACATGTAATAGAATACTGTATGTGTAAAAGAATACTGTACATGTAATAGAATACTGTATGTGTAAAAGAATACTGTACATGTAAAAGAATACTGTATGTGTACTAGAATACTGTACGTGTAAAAGAATACTGAACATGTAATAGAATACTGTATGTGTAATAGAATAATGTATGTGTAATAGAATACTGTATGTGTAATAGAATAATGTATGTGTAATTGTTTACTGTATGTGCAATAGAATACTTTGCGTTTAAAAGAAGACTGTACATGTAATAGAATACTGTACATGTAATAGAATACTGTACATGTAATAGAATACTGTATGTGTAAAAGAATACTGTACATGTAATAGAATACTGTACATGTACTATAATACTGTACATGTAATAGAATACTGTACATGTAATAGAATACTGTCCGTGTAATAGAATACTGTACATGTAATAGAATACTGTACGTGTAATAGAATACTGTATGTGTTAAAGAATACTGTACAAGTTCTTTTCACTCCACCTTCAGTGCTGACTGTTTGATATCCATGCTTAGTTGAACATTTCCTGACATTCTTCATTATGGATTGATTAATATAGAATTGACATTTGCTGGAATGTTTAGATACACATAACTTAACTATTATCAATGTAGGAACCTCACCTTTTTCTTTAGCTCAACTAAGAAAGAGACTACCAAGGTTTGGTTGGTGTAAAAGCATCATCATGTTAAGCCTTTCAATGCTGAATGTTTAAAATGGACTTGATGCGCAGCTTGCGTGGCTCTAAACAGGTGAACAAGGCACAAAATGGATTTTGTATAATGTTGCTTTCAACAATTGGTTGGTCCATTTAATATCGAGGTAAATACGGCAGTCATATTAAAGAAATATTAAAGATGGAAAGAAAGAGAACTTAAATGTTCCCTTACTCCAACGATTTCTGTCGAACATGAAGACACATTTTGACACATCTCAATCTGCAGCAGACGACTTTTGAAAGGATTGTTGCTTTTTCCACAATGCTTCAAACTATTCGATTATTTAACTTTCATTGATTTATTCAGGCGCTGCTGCAGATTTGTTGTATGTCAGGAGAGGATTTAATATCAATCAATGTATTTTTAGATCACCTGATCAGAAGGCCAAAGTTGATCTATTCTAGTCCATTGTCTGTCCATCGTCCGTCGCTAACTTTTAGATTTAAACAACATCTCCTCCTACACTACTGGACAATTTCAATGTTACTTCACAGGAATGTTCATTTAGTGGTCCTCTTTTAAAATTATTCAAAGATTGAAATTCTTTGGAGAACTTTGGTTGCTGCGGCATCAGAAAGGGGGAAAAGGACCGATCTTTAAAATTCTTCTTGTCTGAATCTGCTTGTCCGATTCCAATATAATTTGTAAAAAATGATCATTGGATGACCCTCTACAAAAGTTGTCAATCTAGCCACTGATTGGTTGAAAAACAAGACAAGCAGGCAGCATCAGAAAAGAGGCAAATTACAAAAATTAAAAATTCCATTATTATGAAAGTGCTTGTCTGATTTTATAATTATTGTATAGAAGTCTAACTTCAGTCATCCTCTACTTAATTTGTTTAAGCCATATTGATTGGTTAAAAAATGATAGCAACCAGGCTGCTCAAGCCATATTGGTTGGTTGAAAAACAGGACATTAGGGCGGCATCAGAAAAGGGGAAAATGACAAAACTTAATAATTTCATTCTTTTTAAAGTTCTTGTCAGATTTCCAGGTTATTTAGCAGATATGTTCCTTTAGTGACCCTTTACATAATTTGTTCTGTTAAAAAAGATAGCTGTTAGGTGTATTCAAAAAAGGGGTAAATGAACTTTCAGCTTCAAATGACATCTCCTATTTCAACCAAACTTCACAGGAATGTTCCTTTGGTGGTCCTCTTTCAAAGATTTAACGCCTTATTACAAATGGCATTTACTTTTAAGACTTTTCAATAACAGTGTCCACTCCTTGCAGTTTCATTTGCACTCTTGATAAAAATATTCCCAGATATTTGCAGGTGATCGATTTAGGACCATCTTGGCCCTCTTGTTGGAAAAGGTGTGACAAGATCATGAGCACAGATGGTATTTAAATCTTCTGACTTTAACCTTTTATTAAACCTTTACCTTAACCCTTTTCCGCATACAAGAAATTTGCAGTAGACGACTTGGAAATCATCTGCAGAAAAAAACGAAAAACTCTTTTTATATAAAGGTAAAGTTTTAGAATAGAGTTGAAAGCAATATGACACTTTAACCCTTTCCCTCATATAGACGCTTTCCGACGCCTCTGCAGCAGACGGCTTTTTGAAAACATAGTGACAAAAGAAGAAATTGCACAAAACGTGCAATTTCTCCTTTTGCCACAATGTTTTCCACTTTTAGTCATAGGTTATCCATTCAATTATGGAGATGTTTCGACAAAATACATTCAAAGTCGTCTGCTGCAGAATTGTCGTATGAGGGAAAGAGTTAAGAGCAATTTCTTCTTTTGCCAAAAGGTCCTCTGCTGTAGAGGGTCAGAAAGTGTCTGTTTGTAGGAAAGGGTTAATTTGTTTACTTTTACACAATTCTGCAGCAAGTCATCTAGAAGACAGAAATTTCTCATTTTCTGACATTTCCTCCTCCATATGTTTACCCGACAGTTTTTGACGGTCATGGTGGAGTGCCCTTGGGCAAGGCACATTTCCCAGTCTAGTACTGGTTTGTTTACCGAGGGATCATGAATATGAGAACTGTCGCCGTGATAGAACTGAAATAATGTTGGAAACGACGTAAAACCCCAATAAATAAATAAATAAATTTCCTGACAGTTATTATGCATCTGAAGAATTAAAAAATGGCATCTCAGTCTAGATTTGATGTCACTGATGTTTGCTACTCCATGAAAAAGTGCTTAGATTGGCCACCTTATAAGTGATAAATCAAAAGACTGAAACATCATTAATGGTAACACTGGCTTTCCTCCAGCGCTCAGGACTTTGGAGGCAGTATAAGAACTGATGTATTGGTGTCAGGATAAACACACAAGAAGGCGATATAACCGAATTACTGTAAAAAAAATTGCGAATTACCCCACATGTCAAACAAACAAATAATATCAGCTGTGACAGCATGATAATCTTATATACTCCTGATCCTATTGATCATAACCCTTTCCCACATGTAATAAATCCACAGCTTTTAACCCTTTCCCTCATACGACAATTCTGCAGCAGACGACTTTGAACATATTTTGTCAAAAAATAGAAAATCTCTATAATTGAATGGATAACCTATGACTAAAAGTGGAAAATATTGTGGCAAAAGGAGAAATTGCTCATTTTGTCAATATGTTTTCAAAAAGCCGTCTGCTGCAGAGGCGTCAGAAAGCCTCTATATGAGGGAAAGGGTTAATTAATAGAAGAAAATTAAAAAAGTCCTTGGTGTGAGATCTGTCGACAATGATTCAATAAGGGTAAGCGTAAGTTCTAGAGGGTTTAAATTTGAAGTAGATACAAAGTTGAAAGTTTTTTTGTGCATTATAGGTAACATCAAGCATTCACCTGTTATTGTTAATTGGCAATTGTACAGGAACTCAATGCCAATGAAACAATTAAGAAATCAGTTGTAACAGAGGATAGTAGCAGGTAAATTAGATCTATCTTTTGACAAAGCAGAACGTATTGGGTTATGTTTGCTGCCGGGATCAACACTTCTACAGACTTTGTTACACGGGTGTAGAGTTCAGATTGATTTTGCGCCGCTATCAATCACTTTGCAGTTATTATACCCCCGCAAATGTAGTTTGAAGGGGGTATACTGGAATCAGCCTGTCAGTTGGTCGGTCCGTCGGTCGGTCTGTCCGCAAAATCTGTTCCGTTGTACTCCTCCTTCAGTTTCTACCTGATTTACTTGATACTTGGCATAAATGTTAATCAGGAGTAGTAGATTTGCAAGACGCAAATTTCATGTCCCTGTGACCTTCACCTTGACCTCTGACCTTGAAATAGGATTTTTTTTTTGTTAAAATCTAATCTGTTGTACTCCTTTAGTTTCAACCTGATTTACTTCATACTTGGCATAAATGTTAATCAGGAGTAGTAGATGTGCAAGACGCAAATTTCATGTCCCTGTGACCTTCACCTTGACCTCTGACCTTGAAATAGGATTTTTTTTTTGTTAAAATCTAATATGTTGTACTCCTTCAGTTTCAACCTGATTTACTTCATACTTGGCATAAATGTTAATCAGGAGTAGTAGATGTGCAAGACGCAAATTGCATGTCCCTGTGACCTTGACCTTGACCTCCGACCTTGAAATAGGATTTTTTTTTTTTAAATCTAATCTGTTGTACTCCAACTTCAGTTTCAACCTGATTTACTGGATACTTGGCATAAATGTTAATCAGGAGTAGTAGATGTGCAAGACGCAAATTTCATGTCCCTGTGACCTTGACCCTGACCTTGAAATAGGATTTTTTTTTTGTTAAAATCTAATCTGTTGTACTCCTCCTTCAGTTTCAACCTGATTTACTTCATACTTGGCATAAATGTTAATCAGGAGTAGTAGATGTGTAAGACACAAATTTCATGTCCCTGTGACCTTCACCTCTGACCTTAAAATAGGATATTTTTTCTTAAAATCTAATCTGGTGTGACATACTCCTCCTTCAATTTCAACCGGATTTACTTGAAACATGGCAAAATGGAGCCGTTTTGTGTGGCATCAGCCTGTTGGTCGGTCGGGCGGTCGGTCCAGATAAAAGGAGCCGTTTTGTGTTTGATATCATCTTAGTATTTCTTTTTGATACTGATATTCAAATTGTCTGAGTCAAAGATAATACTGTGAGATATAATATGTGTCAGGGGTTGGGGCGGGGGTATTAATCACCTTTAGTGATAGTTCTAGTTAGTTTTAGCACTGCTGAAAGGTTATTTCTGAAAATCATTTTTCAAACCTGTTTAAAAATGAAAACAGAATGTTAAGTGTGTATGTCACAAAAATCTAGATTAAGACATCAAAAGGTATCAACATTCGTTATAATACTACATAATGATAAAGTCATACAACTAAGTGATAACAAATCTTAAGAACGCTTTATGAATGATTGTACCATCAGTATAAAGACAGGCTAGCTTTGACTTTGAACATATTTTGTCAAAAAATAGAAAATCTCTATAATTGAATGGATAACCTATGACTAAAAGTGGAAAATATTGTGGCAAAAGGAGAAATTGCTCATTTTGTCAATATGTTTTCAAAAAGCCGTCTGCTGCAGAGGCGTCAGAAAGCCTCTATATGAGGGAAAGGGTTAATTAATAGAAGAAAATTAAAAAAGTCCTTGGTGTGAGATCTGTCGACAATGATTCAATAAGGGTAAGCGTAAGTTCTAGAGGGTTTAAATTTGAAGTAGATACAAAGTTGAAAGTTTTTTTGTGCATTATAGGTAACATCAAGCATTCACCTGTTATTGTTAATTGGCAATTGTACAGGAACTCAATGCCAATGAAACAATTAAGAAATCAGTTGTAACAGAGGATAGTAGCAGGTAAATTAGATCTATCTTTTGACAAAGCAGAACGTATTGGGTTATGTTTGCTGCCGGGATCAACACTTCTACAGACTTTGTTACACGGGTGTAGAGTTCAGATTGATTTTGCGCCGCTATCAATCACTTTGCAGTTATTATACCCCCGCAAATGTAGTTTGAAGGGGGTATACTGGAATCAGCCTGTCAGTTGGTCGGTCCGTCGGTCGGTCTGTCCGCAAAATCTGTTCCGTTGTACTCCTCCTTCAGTTTCTACCTGATTTACTTGATACTTGGCATAAATGTTAATCAGGAGTAGTAGATTTGCAAGACGCAAATTTCATGTCCCTGTGACCTTCACCTTGACCTCTGACCTTGAAATAGGATTTTTTTTTTGTTAAAATCTAATCTGTTGTACTCCTTTAGTTTCAACCTGATTTACTTCATACTTGGCATAAATGTTAATCAGGAGTAGTAGATGTGCAAGACGCAAATTTCATGTCCCTGTGACCTTCACCTTGACCTCTGACCTTGAAATAGGATTTTTTTTTTTGTTAAAATCTAATATGTTGTACTCCTTCAGTTTCAACCTGATTTACTTCATACTTGGCATAAATGTTAATCAGGAGTAGTAGATGTGCAAGACGCAAATTGCATGTCCCTGTGACCTTGACCTTGACCTCCGACCTTGAAATAGGATTTTTTTTTTTTAAATCTAATCTGTTGTACTCCAACTTCAGTTTCAACCTGATTTACTGGATACTTGGCATAAATGTTAATCAGGAGTAGTAGATGTGCAAGACGCAAATTTCATGTCCCTGTGACCTTGACCCTGACCTTGAAATAGGATTTTTTTTTTGTTAAAATCTAATCTGTTGTACTCCTCCTTCAGTTTCAACCTGATTTACTTCATACTTGGCATAAATGTTAATCAGGAGTAGTAGATGTGTAAGACACAAATTTCATGTCCCTGTGACCTTCACCTCTGACCTTAAAATAGGATATTTTTTCTTAAAATCTAATCTGGTGTGACATACTCCTCCTTCAATTTCAACCGGATTTACTTGAAACATGGCAAAATGGAGCCGTTTTGTGTGGCATCAGCCTGTTGGTCGGTCGGGCGGTCGGTCCAGATAAAAGGAGCCGTTTTGTGTTTGATATCATCTTAGTATTTCTTTTTGATACTGATATTCAAATTGTCTGAGTCAAAGATAATACTGTGAGATATAATATGTGTCAGGGGTTGGGGCGGGGGTATTAATCACCTTTAGTGATAGTTCTAGTTAGTTTTAGCACTGCTGAAAGGTTATTTCTGAAAATCATTTTTCAAACCTGTTTAAAAATGAAAACAGAATGTTAAGTGTGTATGTCACAAAAATCTAGATTAAGACATCAAAAGGTATCAACATTCGTTATAATACTACATAATGATAAAGTCATACAACTAAGTGATAACAAATCTTCAGAACGCTTTATGAATGATTGTACCATCAGTATAAAGACAGGCTAGCTTTGACTTTGAACATATTTTGTCAAAAAATAGAAAATCTCTATAATTGAATGGATAACCTATGACTAAAAGTGGAAAATATTGTGGCAAAAGGAGAAATTGCTCATTTTGTCAATATGTTTTCAAAAAGCCGTCTGCTGCAGAGGCGTCAGAAAGCCTCTATATGAGGGAAAGGGTTAATTAATAGAAGAAAATTAAAAAAGTCCTTGGTGTGAGATCTGTCGACAATGATTCAATAAGGGTAAGCGTAAGTTCTAGAGGGTTTAAATTTGAAGTAGATACAAAGTTGAAAGTTTTTTTGTGCATTATAGGTAACATCAAGCATTCACCTGTTATTGTTAATTGGCAATTGTACAGGAACTCAATGCCAATGAAACAATTAAGAAATCAGTTGTAACAGAGGATAGTAGCAGGTAAATTAGATCTATCTTTTGACAAAGCAGAACGTATTGGGTTATGTTTGCTGCCGGGATCAACACTTCTACAGACTTTGTTACACGGGTGTAGAGTTCAGATTGATTTTGCGCCGCTATCAATCACTTTGCAGTTATTATACCCCCGCAAATGTAGTTTGAAGGGGGTATACTGGAATCAGCCTGTCAGTTGGTCGGTCCGTCGGTCGGTCTGTCCGCAAAATCTGTTCCGTTGTACTCCTCCTTCAGTTTCTACCTGATTTACTTGATACTTGGCATAAATGTTAATCAGGAGTAGTAGATTTGCAAGACGCAAATTTCATGTCCCTGTGACCTTCACCTTGACCTCTGACCTTGAAATAGGATTTTTTTTTTGTTAAAATCTAATCTGTTGTACTCCTTTAGTTTCAACCTGATTTACTTCATACTTGGCATAAATGTTAATCAGGAGTAGTAGATGTGCAAGACGCAAATTTCATGTCCCTGTGACCTTCACCTTGACCTCTGACCTTGAAATAGGATTTTTTTTTTGTTAAAATCTAATATGTTGTACTCCTTCAGTTTCAACCTGATTTACTTCATACTTGGCATAAATGTTAATCAGGAGTAGTAGATGTGCAAGACGCAAATTGCATGTCCCTGTGACCTTGACCTTGACCTCCGACCTTGAAATAGGATTTTTTTTTTTTAAATCTAATCTGTTGTACTCCAACTTCAGTTTCAACCTGATTTACTGGATACTTGGCATAAATGTTAATCAGGAGTAGTAGATGTGCAAGACGCAAATTTCATGTCCCTGTGACCTTGACCCTGACCTTGAAATAGGATTTTTTTTTTGTTAAAATCTAATCTGTTGTACTCCTCCTTCAGTTTCAACCTGATTTACTTCATACTTGGCATAAATGTTAATCAGGAGTAGTAGATGTGTAAGACACAAATTTCATGTCCCTGTGACCTTCACCTCTGACCTTAAAATAGGATATTTTTTCTTAAAATCTAATCTGGTGTGACATACTCCTCCTTCAATTTCAACCGGATTTACTTGAAACATGGCAAAATGGAGCCGTTTTGTGTGGCATCAGCCTGTTGGTCGGTCGGGCGGTCGGTCCAGATAAAAGGAGCCGTTTTGTGTTTGATATCATCTTAGTATTTCTTTTTGATACTGATATTCAAATTGTCTGAGTCAAAGATAATACTGTGAGATATAATATGTGTCAGGGGTTGGGGCGGGGGTATTAATCACCTTTAGTGATAGTTCTAGTTAGTTTTAGCACTGCTGAAAGGTTATTTCTGAAAATCATTTTTCAAACCTGTTTAAAAATGAAAACAGAATGTTAAGTGTGTATGTCACAAAAATCTAGATTAAGACATCAAAAGGTATCAACATTCGTTATAATACTACATAATGATAAAGTCATACAACTAAGTGATAACAAATCTTAAGAACGCTTTATGAATGATTGTACCATCAGTATAAAGACAGGCTAGCTTTGACTTTGAACATATTTTGTCAAAAAATAGAAAATCTCTATAATTGAATGGATAACCTATGACTAAAAGTGGAAAATATTGTGGCAAAAGGAGAAATTGCTCATTTTGTCAATATGTTTTCAAAAAGCCGTCTGCTGCAGAGGCGTCAGAAAGCCTCTATATGAGGGAAAGGGTTAATTAATAGAAGAAAATTAAAAAAGTCCTTGGTGTGAGATCTGTCGACAATGATTCAATAAGGGTAAGCGTAAGTTCTAGAGGGTTTAAATTTGAAGTAGATACAAAGTTGAAAGTTTTTTTGTGCATTATAGGTAACATCAAGCATTCACCTGTTATTGTTAATTGGCAATTGTACAGGAACTCAATGCCAATGAAACAATTAAGAAATCAGTTGTAACAGAGGATAGTAGCAGGTAAATTAGATCTATCTTTTGACAAAGCAGAACGTATTGGGTTATGTTTGCTGCCGGGATCAACACTTCTACAGACTTTGTTACACGGGTGTAGAGTTCAGATTGATTTTGCGCCGCTATCAATCACTTTGCAGTTATTATACCCCCGCAAATGTAGTTTGAAGGGGGTATACTGGAATCAGCCTGTCAGTTGGTCGGTCCGTCGGTCGGTCTGTCCGCAAAATCTGTTCCGTTGTACTCCTCCTTCAGTTTCTACCTGATTTACTTGATACTTGGCATAAATGTTAATCAGGAGTAGTAGATTTGCAAGACGCAAATTTCATGTCCCTGTGACCTTCACCTTGACCTCTGACCTTGAAATAGGATTTTTTTTTTGTTAAAATCTAATCTGTTGTACTCCTTTAGTTTCAACCTGATTTACTTCATACTTGGCATAAATGTTAATCAGGAGTAGTAGATGTGCAAGACGCAAATTTCATGTCCCTGTGACCTTCACCTTGACCTCTGACCTTGAAATAGGATTTTTTTTTTGTTAAAATCTAATATGTTGTACTCCTTCAGTTTCAACCTGATTTACTTCATACTTGGCATAAATGTTAATCAGGAGTAGTAGATGTGCAAGACGCAAATTGCATGTCCCTGTGACCTTGACCTTGACCTCCGACCTTGAAATAGGATTTTTTTTTTTTAAATCTAATCTGTTGTACTCCAACTTCAGTTTCAACCTGATTTACTGGATACTTGGCATAAATGTTAATCAGGAGTAGTAGATGTGCAAGACGCAAATTTCATGTCCCTGTGACCTTGACCCTGACCTTGAAATAGGATTTTTTTTTTGTTAAAATCTAATCTGTTGTACTCCTCCTTCAGTTTCAACCTGATTTACTTCATACTTGGCATAAATGTTAATCAGGAGTAGTAGATGTGTAAGACACAAATTTCATGTCCCTGTGACCTTCACCTCTGACCTTAAAATAGGATATTTTTTCTTAAAATCTAATCTGGTGTGACATACTCCTCCTTCAATTTCAACCGGATTTACTTGAAACATGGCAAAATGGAGCCGTTTTGTGTGGCATCAGCCTGTTGGTCGGTCGGGCGGTCGGTCGTCCAGATAAAAGGAGCCGTTTTGTGTTTGATATCATCTTAGTATTTCTTTTTGATACTGATATTCAAATTGTCTGAGTCAAAGATAATACTGTGAGATATAATATGTGTCAGGGGTTGGGGCGGGGGTATTAATCACCTTTAGTGATAGTTCTAGTTAGTTTTAGCACTGCTGAAAGGTTATTTCTGAAAATCATTTTTCAAACCTGTTTAAAAATGAAAACAGAATGTTAAGTGTGT